>VXCM01007305.1:42217-68071 GCA_014773175.1 Lucifuga dentata
TAACTATTAGCAGGAGAAACATGGATTTTTAAGGTGGGTGTATCACTTGAATATTTGATTTTGAAAGATTAAGAGATTTTGCAAAATATCAGGAAAGCTGAAATACAGTTTTATCCTTTGGGAAATGATTGTCAGTAACATTACATGATGGGTGGTATGGTCCTTTAATCTGTGAATATTCTAGGCTCTATGCTGTTTCTATTTAAATAAATGTCAATATGAAAAATTAAATGAGTCACTTATAAGAAAAATGGAAACAGTTGGGATGATCCACGTCTCACACACACACACACACACACACACACACACACACACACACACACAGCCTGCCCTCCACGAGTGCTTTCCATCCCTTTTCTCTGACTGGTGGATGTGTGTTTTTCCATTCCTCTGCCAGTAAACCTGCAGTACATTACAGTAACGTACTGTAATGTTGAACAGGAAGTTCAGATTTACTGCAGAACGTTTGCAGGTTGTGAATAATTATCTGTGTTGAGTAGGCAGAGAAATGTTAGTATTTCAACCAAGAATCAATTAACATTTAGTCACATAACTACTGACCAAAGGGTTGCTGTAGTTATGAACTCTATGGAGCTTTAACCTGTTTTTATGTCATCATCGTTTATCTCTGCTTCCTAGTGGCCAAAAATTAATGAATGCAGCTTTTATAATTTGAAAAAAGTAATTTGTACCTTATGTGACGTATTCTTCGAGTCTATAATTCTAAAAGGGAAAGTTTGAAATCTCAGTTAAAGGCTCAATATCTGAATCAGTATATAATTAAGCAATATCACATGACAGGGAGTGGTGTTGTACTGTAATATCAGCACGGCGGCCTCATGCCAAAGATAATCACAGCCATGCTGATATTCAGTATAACAGCACGACCTCCAGTGTGATATTTCTTTTATACAACAGTTCTACAAGTGCCATTTATTAGTTAACAGTAATAAGCGACAGCAGATTATGATTTGTTTGTTTATTTAATCATTTATTTCAACACAAAACTGTTACTAAGCAACACACAAACATTTTTGCTTTGGTAGCGTGTGTGATTGAACCCTGCATGACCTCATGAACCCTGCAGGACACGTCGGCCCGGAGGCAATTTACAAATCGGGNAAAAAAAAAAAAAAAAAAAAAAGACCGCAGGTATCGGGTCAGGCTGGGGCTGAGAATTTCATCAAGTATGGCTTTAGGTCAGGTTCTGACTGCTCTGATGTCTGATTCACAGTTTGATCAGACAGAACGTTGCATCGTTTCTGTTCTCCATGGATAGTCTCCAGTTAATATCAGCTGCCATATATACTTGAGTATTAGCCGAGTTTTTTTTTTTTTTTTTTTTTTTTTTTTGTTTTTACCAAATTTCACAAAGTAAATCAGGGGTCAGCTTATACATGAGAAATTCAGATTTGATCCTAGAGAAGGAAATTTCCAGGGGTAGAAATACTACCATTACCACTACCCATGGAAAATAGTTTAAATCATACCTTAGAATGAGATATTTCCCGACTAAACATCTTATCAGCACATTTTGCTGCGGCCAGTAAGCTCTGCTGTGATTGGCCAGTTACATAATCAGCTGCTGAAATAAATATCATGTTTACCGGTAAGTGGATTATTTTCAGAAAATCACAGGAATACTATGACAATACCCAGAAAAACAGGTAATTTGATAAACAAATAAACTGATGGAACAACATCAGGAGGTCGGCTGAGGGAATTCCAAACCTCCGTGTCGAGGAATGTTCCAGTACATAGACAGGCCTGTATTGACTCAGGTACAGGATAATTATTGAAAACACTTAATGGGTGAGATTCTTAACAAAAAAATAAATTAAAAAAACTCACCATAATTACACAGCTAAGCTAATTAAGCTCCGTGATAATTATAGCTCATTTGTAAAGCTTTCCATACCTTCATCAATGGACAAGGAAGAGGAGTCCAGACAACTTAATGTTAGCTAATGTCACTTACGGTAATCAGCTGTTTACCGGTACCAGTACGTGGATTATTTTCAGAAAATCACAGGAATATTATGACAATAGCCAGAAAAACAGGTAATTTACTAAACAAATAAACTGATGGATCGGCTTATTGAGGTCAGCTTATAGTCGAGTATATATGGTAATTAACGGTTATTAAAACATCTGTAAGGCGGAGTGATACGTATCGTTAAAAGTCCCAGTGCTGTTATACTGTATATCAGCACTCCTGGAATTCCTCTTGGCCAATCAAAATGCTTGGTTGGAACTAGCTGTTATATAACTTCAAATATACTATATGGAAAGTTTTTTGCAAACTTTGTTTGTGACAAACACAAAATAACTGTGGTGCAGTGGCTGTTTTCCTGCTTAAAATGAATTCTGTTAACGTGTCTGTTAGAATATTACTGACTTGTTTTTATCCAAGTTTTATTGAGTCGACTTCAAAGGATAATTTAAGGTGTAAAATGTCATGTTTACTTCACTATAGAGCATGTGTTTGTGTGCGTGTGTGGGTGGGGGGTGTGTGTGTGTGTGTATGCTCTGTGAGAGAGACAGAAATGGAGATAGAGGGAAATAGAGACAGCAAGAGAGAGAAACAGACAAATAGAGAGCAAGAGAGAAATAGAGAGAGAAATAGAAAAAGAAAAACAGAGAGAGAGAGAGAGAGAGAGAGAGAGAGAGAGAGAANAGAAAAAGAAAAACAGAGAGAGAGAGAGAGAGAGAGAGAGAGAGAGAGAGAAAGCAGCAGGCACTCAGCCAAAGGCAGATCAGAAAGGCTTTTTTGTTTTTTTAACAAGTTAGGATGGCACATCACATAAACCACAAAAATGAAGAGAATGCTCCTTGAAAACAGATCTGTGGAGTACAGGCCACTGCCGTGGCCAGAGCGTATCCTGTTGCGTTTTACTGGACATCCGGACCTACTTTTTACTGGCACAGCTCAATTCAAGAACCGCTGATCCAAACAACTTCGCATGTGACACTGCATGTCCTTGGGTCCTGAGCAATAAACCTGCTGAATATCAGCTTCATGCAGTTTGTGTGTGAAATTGGTGAATTTCTTTCTCTTGCTGTTAGTTTGAGCTGCAGTTTCAAGTTTAACATGCTTCCAGTCACACATCATCAGAAAATATAAGACAGCGTTAAAGGAGCATACCAGTGATCACGCAGGTTTGAGCCCAATATATACAATCTACACATTACTGACTATTCCCAAAATATATTATTTTAGTGGTAAATTTCAGAAGTTTTATTTACCTACCTTCCAGACTGCCACTAGTTTCATTTCATTCCAGTACGCTATAAAAATCAATTTGTAGAGACTTGAAACACACTTGAGATATGTAATCCATCATGGCCAAGAAGATGTCAATTACATTTTTCTTTTTCTTTTTTTTTTTTGCCGAAGTAACTTCATTTAACTGCACCAACATAGAACTGCACGAAGAGGATTTATTTCTCCACCAGGAAATATAGTCCCAGAAGAAGATGGCTTTTACAGAGAAATTAAAATGACCGTGTCTTCTACAATTGTGCAAAAGTGTTAGAAGGCGAAATGTTAAATTTTAAGTTGCATGTATCACCTCAACATCTTATCTTGAAAGATTAGGAAATTTGAAAAATAACAGGAAAACTAAAATACAGCTTTATGTTTTAGAAATTAGTTGTCAGTGATGTAACATGTATGCAGGTTGTAAATATTGGGCTCAAATATGCATGATCACTGGTATGATCCTTTAACCTGATTCAATCAGTTACAAAGATGACAAAGTAGAAAAAAATAATCAATAGCCTGCTCCAAAACAAATCTCATAATGTGGGTTTAACTTGTTTAGTCTTGGCAGGAAATATACCCACCCACCAGGACTCAGCTGATATTCTGTATGAGCTCTTATTTTCTTGCTGTTCCAATGCAAACACATCAGCCAGAAAACAGCTACCAGCCATGTGTTGTAGGCGTGTGACGTTAAAGCATGAAAACACCTTCCAACCTGAGCCGAAAAAAAAAAAAAAANAAAAAAAAAAAAAAGCCAATGTCTGCTGTCGGTCATCTGCTGCCCTGCCCCCATCAAACCCCACGCAGACCCACACAATCACACGTAGACCCACACAATCACATGCAGACCCACACAGTCACACGTAGACCCACACAATCACACGCAGACCCACACAATCACACATAGACCCACACAGTCACACACAATAAGAAATCTACTCACACCAGAGAGAAATGTCTGAATTTCTACATGTTATGTTAGCCGTCTTCTCCTGGGACTATATTTCTTGGTGGAGGAATACATCATTTTCCATGCAGCTATATGTTGATTGATTAAATAAAATTACTTAGATTAAAAAAATAACCTAATACAGTAGACATCTTGTTCGCTGTGATGGGTTATGTATCTCAAGAATGATTCAAGTGTCTGCACGTTGATTTTTATAGCATACTGGAATGAACTGAAACCAATGGCAGTCTGGAAGGTAGGAAAAATAGTTCTGAAATTTACTGCTAAAGTTGTATATTTTGGGAAATGTTTGTCAGTCAAAATAACGTGTATCTGGATTGTATATATTGAGCTCAAACATGCACAATTGCTGATATGGTCCTTTAATAAATTAATTTAGGTTCAGTGGCGAGGGCCACATCTCAGCCACTCCCCGAATCACCTGTTAAGCTACATATCCCCGTAACTCACCCTCAGCTGTTTGTTTCAGTTTTCTCATCCCTCTTCCATCCCTTTCATCCACGTCCATTCATCCCTTAATCCTTCCTCTTATCCATCCTCCCTCTCAGCTCTGTCTTTGTTACATAGCTACTGTCTGGGTTTAAGAAGCCTCCCCTGAAAAATGTGAGGAATTCCTTAATTATTTCAATAATAAAATCTCAGAGATTAGGCAATTTATTTCTCCAGACTCTAGTGAGCTTGACGTAATATCCTGTCCATCTCTCTGCAAACCCTGCTATGTACAGTTGCACTTTTAAATCCTTCCACCTGCACAGCTGACTGTATTCCTACACAGCTTTTAAAGGAGGTTAATGAGGCAGTTGGTCCAGTTATTTTAGCCAATGTAAATTGTTTTTTATCCTCTGGTGTCTTTCCCTCTAATTTTAAACATGCCATTGTCTACCCCCTTCTTAAAGGACAAACCGGCCATTTTGCATGTTTGAGCCCAATATATTCAATTTTCATACATGTTACGTTACTGACAATCATTTCCCAAAGGATAAAACTGTATTTCAGCTTTCCTGATATTTTGCAAAATCTCTTAATCTTTCTAAATCAAATATTCAAGTAATAAAAATCCATGTTTCTCCTGCTAATAGTTACGCAGCCTTATGAAGTCATGGTCCTTTAAATTTTTCCATAAACGCAGGTCTTCTTTTGGGGCTACATTCCCCAGTGGAGGCATACGTTCACTCTGCGCTTTTTATTGAGCTTAAACGCTAAAATTATGTAACTTCTAAAAAAAACCTGAATACACGTCTTGTTGGTGATGATGGATTACCTATCCCAAGAACGTTTCAAGTATCAACAAGTTGATTTTAATAGCATACCAGAATGAACTGAAACCAATGGCAGTCTGGAAGGTAGGAAAAACATTTTTAATTCACCATTCCAGTAGTATGCTTTGAGAAATGATTGTCAGTAATGTAACATGTATGAAAACTGAATATATTAGGCTCAAACATGCAAAATGAATGGTATGGTCTTTTAAGAAGGCTCGGGCGAATTAACGCAGAGAGATGAATCTCCCATGCTGAGTCTTGTTGAGTCCCATGTTGAGTCTCTCAAAGCCATCCTCATCTCTCCATCCAACGATCTCTCCAACACTATCCTTCTCCTCATCTATACACTCTCGGACTTAAATCATCTTTAATCAGCTGTAAACATTAATTGCTGGGACTTGGTCCTTGCTCATCAAATGAGATGCCTCTATTGTTGAAGGTTTTCCAGGCATGTCTACCTGGGAGGAGACCCCGGGTCAGACCCAGAACACACTGGAGGGATTACATATCCTATCTGGCCTGGGAACGCCTCGGAATTCTCCAAAAGGAGCTGGAGAATGTGGCTGGGGAGAGGAATATCAGGGCTACTTTGCCTGGCCTGCTGCCATCATGACCCAATCCCAGATAAGTAGAAGAAAATGGATGGATGATTTCAATCTGATCATTGTTTGAAAAAAATAAGTTATTGTCTAGTTTGGCTTAGAAGTTTTAATGTGTACATAAACATACTGATTGATCATATCCACAACACTTGCTTAGATTCTCCTTAGTTTGTCTGCAGAACATCTGTCTCTTTGGGGTTTTAGATGTAAATTCTTGAACCACAAAACAGAAAGAGAGGAGACGTAAAGCACTTGGTGGAAGATTCTGGATCTTCTCAGTTCAAATCACAGATAGCTGAAAAACTAGCCATACCAGTCTAGGTTGTGTAAACTACCTAGACTAATTATAGCTTACTCACCTTCCAAGCTGAAAGATGCTTGTGTGTCTAATTCAGGATGTCACACTGTCAGCCCGTGCTCAGGGCAAAATGGGCACATATTAAATTTTACTCATTTTTACAGCAGAGCAAAAATAATTCAATGCTTTGTCATTATAACAACCATTTGTATTTTTAAGAAAACATGTTAAATTTTGCTGAAATATCTTGCATTTCTCTCAAAATCTTCCTGCACCAGAACGACTTGGATTTGAAATTGTTAAACTAGAATATGTTTATCAGTTTTATCTGTGCTAGGATTTCCAGCACAGATAAAATCTTTCAACACGTCCAACATGACACAGAAACTGGCCGGCCAAAGATCTGTACAGTGTGAGCTGAGAGTGTGTTTAAAATAAGTGAAAGTAGTGATCCATGCAGTTCACATAAATGCAGTATGTGCTGACTGATGCAACACATTAGTGATCAAACCTGAAAGCTGAATATTTATGTCCTGGCTGCCTAAACTTCAAACACTCGTGCCAAAGAATAAAACACAACATAGAACAAGAAGGCCAAGGCTAAATTTGAAATTTGTCTTGTTCTCATAATATACTGACCTAAACAGGAAGAAATGACTACTATAAAATATAATATTTCTGAATCTTTTTAACTGTTTTCAGCATCGTCTCTGCTATATATGTTAAAGTACAGCTATTCCCTTCACGTCTGTTCATATAGTTTATTCTGCCAGATATGGATCCTTATCCAGATTCAGATCTGGACCATTTTGTTACTCTATTGACATGTCATGGGTTAAATATGCCTGATTTCTTTCTTTAAGATTGCTGAAAAATGTGCAACATTCAGAAATCTTTTTTTTTTTTTTTAATTCCTAGATCTGTCCCAAATCAGGATCAGCACCAAAACTGATTGGGTTCTTCTCTGGGCCATGCCCCTGTCTTCCATCAAGTTTTATCAATCTAACAAAAAAAACAAAAAACAAAAAAAAGAGTGAAAACATAACCTCCTTGATGGAAGTAAAATGGAATTATGCCACCGTATTAAACACAGTGTGTGATCCAACCAGTCACCTATTTATAATGGTTATGTCACTGATGTTTTTGCATAGTGTATCTTCTTCCTTCATTTTCTTCTTCTTTTTTCTTCTTTCTTATAATAATAATAATCTTTATTTGTATAGCACCTTTCATACACGCAGCCCAAAGTGCTTTACAAGACATGAAGAGTCTAATAGTCAGAAGAAGCATAATAAAAGTAAAGGACAGTACATGAGTATATAATGAGAACATATACTGCACCGGTTAACGCAATATTGAACATTAAATTAAAGGGATAATTTAAAATATATGTGCCTATACACACATATACAGATACACACATATATACATACACATACACACGCATGTATATACACACATACATACATATATACATACATATACATACACACACATACACAAGTATACATCAATATATGCATACATAGGTATATGCCACACAGACATAAAACAAAAAAGCAAAAGAGTACACAATCAAAAGCAGTGAGAGAACCACAATAAAAAAAATATCTAAACATATAAAATATGATATATAGAATGCATAAACAGTTCTTCTTTTCCTTCTTTCTAATTAGTGTAACATCACATCTTACCCTATTATTTAACTATTTTACCCACCATAAAATTATTTGATATTTATCATATGCAATTATTGTTTAGCACCTTGACGCCTCGGAACTCTGTTCATGCACCTGGTATGGCAATTATAAATGAATGAATGAATAAGTAAATAAATGAATGAATAAATAAATAAATAAACACATTGACTGTTTTGGTTTTTTTCTTGTGGAGAAGAGAATATGTGTATTATAGAATATAATGAGTCATCTTTGCACTATCAGTCATTTGGCTGGAACCACACACGCTGGAGTATATCGGGTAACAGTAAATGCTGTATAGAAGAGGAAAAATGTGTTACTGAGGAAATAGTTAGAAATCCAATATGAACCCACTTGTCCTCTTACAGTCACGTGACCTTGACTGTTCTATGATCTGTAGATCAGTAACATGCTGCTCTCATCCAGAACTTGCAGACTTGATAAAAACAGGTTTTGCTTTCTTATCATATTTAAGGTCATCAGGTATTTAACGTCATCAGGTATTCAAGGTCATCAGGTATTTAAGGTCATCAGGTATTCAAGGTCATCAGGTATTTAAGGTCATCAGGTTCATGATGACCTTGAACCTGATGAACCTGATCAACTCAAAAACTCTAACTGAATTAAAAAATATATTCAAAAAAGTACAACTAACTCAAAATTATTAGGTAATACATGGCATACTTTTGGGTACAATGAACTAATTTCTTTGAGTTAAAACAAAACCTTAGAGTTTCCACACACAGGAAAGCAGACTGATTCTACAAACTTTTGGACAGCATTTTAGGATCCCATCCTTCCATGTGGAATGACAGTGTATTAGATTTGTCTTTCTCCGTGCCCTCCATGGCTACACAGTTCTTGGAAGTGAAGGTGAATGATTATGGTAAGTTGTGGCAACTAGTTCATACATACATTCACACATACTTATTAAATAGTAGGTTAATCAAAGGATAAACCGGGCATTTTTAAAGTTAAGCCTTTTATTTTAAACATCTGGGATAATTTTGTTGATACGGAGCATAATTTTGAAAGATCGGTGCAGTAATCTCATCTAGCAGCTGCGTTTCCAAACATAAAATGTGCTGCTTTCACTTGCTGTCTGGTTTAGCAGCCCCACAGATGGAAACAGTACGGTACAAAGCTGCCCTAACCGTTTGGTCCTACTGTGGAAAAGTGCCTCAAGAATTCCAAGAGCTTACTGGAGCTCCAGACAACTCCAAACTCAAAATGTTCTGACCTACAACTTGAAAAAATGCTTTGGAACGGCTCTTGAAGTCGGAGCTTGACTTGGAAACTTGGACCAAATCCATCTACCCCAACTTCAATGAGGATGATGTCAACATGGCAACACCTGTGGAAGCAAATAATCACCTCACAGGCAAATAAAGTATTTTTTCTTGCATGACACTGAAATAAAAACATCAAAATATGTTGCCATGGTAACTGGTTTATAATAACTATTTGCCATTGATATGTAAATGTAAATAATTTCACAAAATTAATTTCTCAGCACCAATGTTTAATAATATTAACAACATTGTAATATCATTGTAAAACAATCCAACCAAACAGTCCTATAATAAACTAACTTTACTTTAGTTAGCAGTAGTTATTACTAACTTTATTTATTTTATGGTATTTATTGGGTTCAGCCATGTTTTTTGTTTACATTTGGCATCATGGATGTTGCTCACGGAGATGGGAAGTCGGAATCTTCAACTGGGAAATTCCGACATCCCACTTTGCCTGAATGCAGCATCAGAGCCTACAGTTTCACAGTAAGTAGCATTCAAATAAAACATAAGCTGCATCCCCAAATTGTCCCTTTGTTAAAAAAAAAAAAAAAAAAAAAAGTTCAATAAAGTTAAATATTTTCACAAAAACGCTATTGCTGCTTTCCCTGCTTTGCTTTCCAGGATATTCAAGGGTCTCACTCTTCACTCTCAGCTTCTTCTTTTCCTTTCGGCTTTCCCTTCAGGGGTCACCACAGCGAATCATCTGCCTCCATCTAACCCTATCCTCTGCCTCCTCTTCTGTCACACCAACTAACTTCATGTCCTCTTTCACTACATCCATAAATCTCCTCTTTGTTCTTCCTCTAGGCCTCCTGCCTGGCAGTTCCAACCTCAGCATCCTTCTACCGATATGTTCACTATCCCTCCTCTGTACATGTCCAAACCATCTCAGTCTGGCCTCTCTGACTTTATCTCCAAAACATCTAACATGCGCTGTCCCTCTGATGTACTCGTTCCTGATCCTATCCATCCTCGTCACTCCCAAAGAGAACCTCAGCATTTTAGTCTCTGCTACCTCTAGCTCTGCCTCCTGTCTTTTCCTCAGTGCCACTGTCTCTAAGCCATACAACATCGCTGGTCTCACCACCGTTTTGTACACTCTTCACTCTCAACAATTACTTTTAATGTTTTATACCTCCACCATTTCCTTTTCCAAAGCACTGTGGGACACGAGTTTTCAAAAAACAGCAGGTTTAAAAATCAAACCCATCTATGCATACAATATCATATTTTACACTTTTTCCTGTAGCATGTTAGGATGTTGTGTATAATTGGAGATGGTGATTTCTGTGTTTTCTGTAGATATCATATGTCTGCTGTTTGCGGAAATGAAATCTACGCTATGTTTGTTTCTCAGGTTAATGATCAACCTTCAGATGTGTACTTATTTTGATTGAGCAGATAAAGACTTCAGGTTCTGTGTGAAACCAGTTGAGTTGCTGCCCTGCTGTCTGCATGTCAATACGCTTGGAGAATGATCAAGTCCAACACACAAGAAAGCAAAGGGTGTCATAAACATGGGACAAATAAACATGCGAGTTATGCATGACTGGCATGGATACGTTCACGGCGCTGCCAGAAGACTTTGAAACCTTCCGCTAATAATTTACCTGGAAGCTGTGATTCTGCCAGGCGAACGAACACAAACTCAAGTTAGAAAACAGAATGAAAATTACAGACTGATCAGGCTTTAAAGACTTTAAATACCACATCATAACATAATAATTAGTTTAATTTAGTTTATTGCACATTTAAAAACAAATATATGAATGACAAAAGAATTTAGGCATCATCAAAAGAACTGATCATATTGTGTACATATAGTTAAAGAACCATACTGGCCATTTTGCATGTTTGAGCCTAATATATTCAATTTTCATACATGTAACGTTACTGACAATCATTTCCCAAAGCATACTACTGGAATGGTGAATTAAAAATGTTTTTCCTACCTTCCAGACCTCCACTGGTTTCAGTTCATTCTGCTATTAAAATCAACTTGTTGATACTTGAAACGTTCTTGGGATAGGTAATCCATCATCACCAACAAGACGTGTATTCAGGTTTTTTTTAAAGTTATGTAATTTTAGTGTTTAAGCTCAATAAAAAGCGTGGAGTGAATGTATGCCTCCACCGGGGAATATAGTCCCAAAAGAAGACCTGCGTTTATGGAAAAATTTAAAGGACCGTGACTTCATAAGGCTGTGTAACTATTAGCAGGAGAAACATGGATTTTTAAGGTGGGTGTATCACTTGAATATTTGATTTTGAAAGATTAAGAGATTTTGAAAAATATCAGGAAAGCTGAAAACGGTTTTATCCTTTGGGAAATGCTTGTCAGTAATGTAACATGCATGAAAATTGAATATATTAGACTCAAACATGCAAAATGGCCGGTATGGTCCTTTAAACAAGAATAAAATTTTATATCTCGTGCAGGAGAGGGAAGAAGCCACAGGACCTCTCCATTGAACTTTCAAACATGGTCAATCAAATCCTCAACAAATCAAAAAAAAAAAAAAAAAAAACAAAACCAAAAAATAAAAAACAACTACAACTACAAATCAATCAAATTAAAAACAACAACAACAAAGTAACAGAATTATAAATTGTGATAGTAACAATGTCAGATTCACCCATTCATTTTCTAAACCCATTTGTCCTGTTGAGGGTCATGGGGGGCTGGAGCCTATCCCAGCAGTCATAGGGTGAGAGGCGAGGTACACCCTGGACAGATCACCAATCTATGGCAGGGCTGACACAGAGACAGACAAACACATTCACGCTCTCATTCACACCTACGGGCAATTTAGAGTTCCCAATTCACCTGACCTGCATGTCTTTGGAGGTGGGAGGAAGGGTTAGGGTTGAGCACCCGGAGGGAACCCACACAGACACGGGGAGAATATGATTTCTTTTTTTCTTTCTTTCTTTCTTTTTTTTTTTTTTTTTTTTNTTTTTTTTTTTTTTTTTTTGTTTTAACTACAAAGAGATGTTGACTAGCACATATCCAAAAATGAATCCCATAAGGTGTGTGTCGCCTTATGTGCCACCTTAAGGATGTGTGCCACCTTATGTGCCACCTTAAGGATGTGTGCCACCTTAAGGAGGTGTGTGCCACCTTGTGTGCCACCTTAAGGAGGTGTGTGCCACCGTATGTGGCACCTTAAGGAGATGTGCCACCTTAAGGAGGTATGTGCCACCTTGTGTGCCACCTTAAAGGGATGTGCCACTTTAAGGAGGTGTGTGCCACCTTATGTGCCACTGAAGGAGATGTACCACCTTAAGGAGGGGAGGCCACCTTAAGGAGAAGATTAAGGAGGAGAGACCACCTTAAGGAGGAGATGTGCCACCTTACGTGCCACCTTAAGCAGGTGTGTGCCACCTTGATCCACCTTAAGGAGGATGTGTGCCACCTTGTGTGCCACCTTAAGGAGGAAATGTGGCATCATTATTGTGCCACCTTAAGAGGTGTGTGCCACCTTATGGAGTTCTGCATCTAGGAAAATCAGACCACATTATTAGCACAAAATGAAAGGCGAAGACGTTTAGATTGTCTGTACAATATGAGTGAATCACTGAATTTGTACAAAAGAAATCTGTAAAGATTGTAGGTACCTGTGAACACTGAAAAAAAGTTTTTATTAATAAATATACAAGCTTGCAATTTAATCATAATCCTATTAAAAACCATATCACCAAGAATTATTCTATCATTTTTTGGGCCAGTAGAACTATTGGTGCATCCAAAGGTGACAGGACAGTCACATTCTAAACTTGCTGACAACTTTAGAATTTCCCAAAGAACTCCCACTAAAAGTCTCAACGATATGACACTCAGACATGAGAAACAATATCACACACTATTAGAAATGTAAATTTCAAGAACATTTACTGTAGTTTTTCTCTTTAAAATGGCTTACAGGGCACAATCTGAAACAACTGCAATCACAGTGTGATTAAAAATATTGTATTATTGTTACTCCCTATTTAAAATGTAAAAACTCGGACACATACATATGATAATGATTGTTGCTATTAGAATTGTGAAATTTCCAGAGTTTTACAAGAGAACTTTTTATTAGACCCTCTGAAAACGGCAACTGTAAACTTTGTCCAATTGCTGAGCAGTAATAAAAGTTATTGCTGAGCAGCAATAACTTTTATTCTTGCTGTGGCCCTGAGAGATTCCTTTGCTTTTGAATATCATGGCGTGACATTCTTATGAGATCAGTCGAGGAATTAAACAGTATGCAAAATAATTATAATTAAATTGCATAGATTTTATAGTGTGCCACCCCAAGATTTCCACTGGCCTCATCTGCTGCCACCACTAGAAAAAACTGTAAAAACAATCAATCCTGTCTTGAGCCCACATCTCACACGCAAAACTTACAGCTCTCTTGCCTGCTCACTGGGCATGTACTGTACAAAAAAGCTAACTGCCATTGAAAGAAAGAAAGAAAGAAAGAAAAAAACAACTTGTGAGTTTGTGGAAAGGGCGAGGCTTATTTTGTNGAAAGAAAGAAAGAAAGAAAGAAAAAAACAACTTGTGAGTTTGTGGAAAGGGCGAGGCTTATTTTGTTCCTTTCCTGCCTTCTGATTCTGCTCTGAGTCCACGCTGCGATCAAGTCGGAGCCCCACTACACAACACAACACAACACAACACAACACAACACAACACAATGCGCTACAGTTTCGGTATTACGGCGATTATCTTTTAGGTTTGTTTCGCTCCATGTTGAAGTTTTTGCGTGCAGACCGCAGACTCTCGCAGTCGCGTACGCCGTAGCGACGTTCGTACAGTACATACACATACAGATACAGCACGCGCGCACGTACGCATACGCGCACGCACGCACGCAGCCCTCGCCTTATTTGCACCAGCGCGGGTCATTTCAGGTTAAACCCCGGCGCTGTGTCCCGTTCAGACGGAGACCAAGGCTGGTTCCAGCAGAGGAGGAATGCACATGCACCGGGACTCCAAATAATACAGGATACCAGCTTCGTGTTTTCATATGCGGTATGTTTCATTTTTTGGTTATTATTATTATTTTTTGTGTATGTGACAATAGTCTAGCTAATGACAGCTTCATCTAAAACAGGTTCGAGCTACTAGCTTGATTTTTATGTCGCTCCAAAACTGTTTTAAGTATGGGGGAAATAATGTACGCCGAACTCCATTTACATTTTTTATAATTGAATTCTGCCTTGCTAATCGGCGCATGGTATGCATACAGTGGAACACGGTTTTGACTTTTACCTGATTATTAGGGTCTTTTCGACAATTCGGACTACAAGTAATCATCCAAGCAGCGTTTGTTAGAATAAAATCTGACTTTACAACTGGTTTACGCCGCTTCTTTCCGCTCACTGTGGTGTGTTGTGTTGGTACGAGAGCTTGAATTAAAAAGAAAATTGATCATAAAGTTGATATTTGATTCAATTTCTGATGTACTTGGTGCAAGCCGAATTGAAGATTGGTTCATGGCAGTTCAGAAACTGACATAACACGTATTTTACAAGGCACGTCAAAATAATAATATGTAAGACTCAGAAAATTGACAGATTTTGTTCGGGAGGTTCTGAACGGTAAGGGCCCGTGCGAGCTTTTATGGCAGCTGGTTTATGGGGCCAAATTATCGAGTCCCTCGTGACATATAGATCTTCCTAACGCCTTAGACTAATATTTTATTTCGTTCACTTTTTTTTTTTTTTTTTTTTTTTAAACTTTCGTATCCAAAAATGTCAGAAATAATAGTTCAGCTCACTGTTTCCGATTTGGCAATATTACGTTTTATTGAAGTGCTCGATCAACACCTGACATGTAATAAACGTATATTAGTGACCTTAAAGATTGAACATCTGACAATTAAACATCAAGTTGTTTGCTGACGCTCATTTGGTCAAAATTGTGTCTTTAACCGGGAGAAATGACTTGTTTCTCAATGTTTATTTAGAATTTTTACGATCATATTTTACAGATTGTTGCCATACATTGCATTATAATAATGTGAAATGATACCATAGGAGCATAAAATGATGCCTTCAAGGCAGTCAGAAAATAAATGTGCCGAACGATCCAGCATTGTGACTGTGTGAGGGCGGACAGCATCTGAGCAAACACAGCAGCTGCTATTACAAGTCATGTTTATGATAACCATAAAAATTTGCCTCAGTTGTACTAGATTAGCATATTTTTAATGACCAGCAGCATGAAACAACTTACAATGTAATAAAGTAATAATGACAAGACTTAATTGCTTTAGCTGTGATAAAAAACGGTAGTGTTAGTTTAAAATGATCTCAATAGAATTGCATAGTCTATCATGAGATAATTATTCCTAATTTTTTTTGTTTTTAATTTAAATTGATCCATTACTTTGAAAAAAAAAAAACTGCCCCTAGATCCTGATAAGAATTCTTCCCTGGGTCATGCTCACCTGTCAAAATCATTATTTAACTAATCCTGCTAACAAGCAAACACACCAGCAGATGTGGGTGAAAACATTGATAATTATATTCAGTAATGTAACCTAAAAACCTTTTGTGACAGGGTTCATAATGCCATTTTTAAAATTTTCATCCAGAATCACTCAGATGCTCTGGCATTTACCTGGCGATGCTGAAGTTTACGTGGAACTCTTGAAAGCAGCATTAGCCCTCAGCTGAGGTAATATCAGGTCATCTGCCTATTTGCCAATATTCTGAGTGAAAAATAAAGTTAGTTGCTGAGCTCGTCTGCTCATCAACTCACAGGGCTCATGTTAGTTTGCAGCTGTGCATTCTGTTTCAAATTATGTAATCTCTCTCTCTCTCTTTAGAGCAAAAAATACCTGGCTAGTCTGTCTGAATGTTCGGCGCAATTACCCTTTCTGAAATTGATCTCTTTGTTGAAACTTGTTCGGCTGCTTTTAGAACTAAGCTAGATGTCCCATCCTGATGTTGAAAGCTGTCAAGCGTTATGTGAATGTGACAAGTCTAGACTCTGAGAAAGATAAGAGGCTTTTATGCAGAACAAATTACATTGTGTCGGTAGATGGGGGCTCTTCATCTGGTTGAATACTTTGATCTGTGGGTATCAGTTCAAACCTCAAAGCCTTTCTGTTTCAGTTCAGGCCTCCATCCACTTCCTGCATTGTCTTGCTTAATAAACAATGCTGTGTAAGTTCTAATGAGGTGGGATCCAACTGCAGTGTTTCCCATACATAGGCTCTACTTGGGTGGCCCGCCCAGGTAAATGAAGACCCACCTAGGTAGATCGTAAGATAAAATCCGAATCGCGGGAACGGAAGCTAGACCCAGCCTTTAAAAAAATACTACTGCAACACTGCTGTCACACACATATTGACATAATGACCGTTGTGTTATTGTGGTTGCCTAGCAACCATTAGTATACAGCCTGGTAGTATCCATTTTCAACTAGATCTGAGTGGGTTTTTTTGCACTTTTAAAGCCAAATAGCCACGTTGAGCTTTTGTTGGAATCTTTTTATTGCACAGTTATCCATTTTGGAGGGGGGGGGNGGGGGGGGTTTGGCATGCCGTGCCTGCCCACCGCCACAAATAAAGTTTCAACCTGTGGGAAACACTGAATTATGTATCGTGTTTGAGTATCAACCCTTAAATTTCTGAGTTGTAACTCAGCTTCCTGTGTCATGATGTTTTATATTCAGTTCCCTCCACAAAAAAATGGCACTCTTGGTAAATTAAAAATGGAGCAAAATGGGCTGTGAAAAAAAAAAAGTCTTTATGTTTATGCTCTTGGTGTTCCCTGAGTGAAGTTGTCCCCCAACTAACACAAAACTGCATCATAAAACACAGTGCCAGATTTAAGGAGTCAATAAGGGCAAAAAGCATCATGCAACCACGTTCCCTCATTTAGAGATGCCTGTTAGTAGCATCTTTAAGTGTTTGCTTTGGAAGAAGACATTTCCCCCGACATGTATTTACATGTCAGGGAAGCGATTCATGAAACACACCGTCATGCAAAAAATGAAGACCTGCTTATTCTGGTGTTAAATTTCAGTGGTATGAAATCTGGGTGATGTTTTAAACTACAGTATATTAACTATTTGCTATTTTATATTTAACTAGTGCAGCGTCTGTTCAAAACATGCCTGTTTGGAACGGGCCGGACTTCATGGTGTGTGCTGCAGCCTGCCATAATTTAGTTCTGCGCATCCTCCAGAGCTAGCTTTGTTTGCTGTACGGGGTTGGGTTGAGACCCTTCCACTGGACCGGAGCATTTGCTGCCGTGGCCGGAGTGTATCCTCCTGCTGCGTGGACTACTTTTTACTGACACAGCTCAATTTGAGAACCGCTCATCCAAACAACTTCAAACGTGATGCTGTACGTCCTTGCATCCTGAGCAATAAACCTGCTGAATATCAACTTCATACATTGCTGGGTTCTAGAGATGTTGGTGCCACAGACAGATGGACGGACAGAGATTTCTGGCTTAATAGTTTATCTACAAATATATACTGTATATATATATATATATATATTATTGAATAAGAACATTCTGGAAAATGTTGTCCGTAAGATTCAAACCCCCAGTGCACTGCACAGGCATAGTGGAATGCAAAGTGATATTTGCAGTTTCCTTAAAAAAAGAAAGAAAACCTAACAGCACAGTAGACATGGATGCAAAGAGAAAGAAGGATGGGTAGATGTCATTGATAGAAGGATTTCTCATACATGACTTTATTTCCCAGAATTCTGCATTACAGTAACTTATTTATGGTAGTATCCATACTGTTTTAAAGATGAACCTTACAGCGTTTGTAACTAAGAGACAACCATGAAGATTAATAGAAGCATAACTATCATATTTCTCATGTAGCGGCTACTTCTGCTAATAAATAGCGCTCTGTCTGCAGAGCGCTAATCACATGAAACTGTACATACACCTTAAACATATGCATGTGTAACCCGTGTTACTAGGGCTTAACTAAGAAGCTGCAGTAAAGTAAGAGTTAAATTGTTGTTGTCGACAGATTGATGTCTTCCATGAAGTAAGTGAATTGGGAATTTGCTACGGGCATGTTTGTGCACTGTGGTGTACATGAAAAGTGAAGAAGGAATGTAGATCTTTAATATAGAAATATTGCAGTTATTTCGTGTGAGGTGATTGTGCTTACTTTGAAATGTATGTCTAAGTTTAATGTGACAGTACAGATGAGTAATTCAGAAGTTGGTAGTTTTATTTTGATGTGCTGGTATCCAATCAGAGCCCTGCTCGCTGCGTGAGCTAGCACTATCTAGCATTCCCGAATGTAGCTTCTTTCCTTCTGCTATGAGGAGAATGGAGTAAGACGCGTTGGATTGCTCTGGAGATGTTCTAAAGATTTCGGTGAATAAGTTAGTCTAACACAGAGAATTACGCTGGACAACTTTAAGTTTTTTTTTGTCAAAGATTTTAGCAGTATTTAAGTTGAAAGGTTACTGTTTTTTGTGATATATCGATTTAAAATTACCATGCGCAGTGGGATTTGGAAAAAAGAAAAGAAGACGGATACCAGGACTACGTGTGAGCCGAATCCTTTCAAGCTAGGAGTGTATGCTTAAGACTGAAGTTTTCTGGTGAGTGAATATTACAGAATATTTACTGTGTATTTCCATCTACTGTGTGTCTTTGTGAGTGAATTAGTTGAATCCGACCTGTGCTAGCTGTTAATGGGTCACGGTTAGCGGTCGCAGGCTGAAATTCTGTGTGTATTGTTCATTAGCTTTTTCGCCATTTCAAGTTTATGGTTCTGTCGTTTCTGAACATGGCGTGTGAAAAAAAAAAAAAGCGCGTTGTAACTTGACACCCTGCCTGTGTGTATTTAGTGAACACCCTGTGAGAAAATGAAAAGCGATGATTAAATTGATGGTCGGAGCAACTAATTCATACAATGAAATCTGAAAGATGTATGTTCTGATGATTGAATGAAGAGTAATGAGGTATAGAAAGAGTGGGATCACCTAGAACAGGTTATATTCATGACTATATTCATGGGAAGTGATGTAATCCTCTTTTTGGCCTATTCAGGCCGGGTCTTTTCTTTTGTCCTTCCTGTGTGTTTTGGTGTGGATTCGACATCGGAGTGGATTTCTTCTGCTGCCTCTCTGTGCTGCAAAGGTAGAGTTCAGCAGTTGTGACGAGCCAAGCTAATTGATGAGACAATCCTGAGATCTGAACTGTTGCTTTCATCATCAATACTGGTAGGACTGATTGTTGCCAGAACACTGAAGGATACACTGCATGGACTATATTTTCATTCCTTCCACTGGACTGAAAAAAGGACAATAAGGA
The DNA here is from genome assembly GCA_014773175.1 of Lucifuga dentata. Lineage (NCBI taxonomy): Eukaryota > Metazoa > Chordata > Actinopteri > Ophidiiformes > Bythitidae > Lucifuga > Lucifuga dentata. The sequence continues at coordinate 61,915 of VXCM01007305.1, forward strand.
ATTGACTGCTCATCGTTTAAATAACTGTTGTATGGTGTATAAGTTATATTTTGATCTGTGGGTTCATTTTGACATTTGGGTTTTGATACCATCTCGTTTAAAAAGCATTTTGCTGCACTGAGTTAAAAACCTGTTTTGGTATTGAGGTTAAAACGTGTGAAGTTCATAGTGATTAGTTAAGAAAAAAAAAGGGGAAGCAATATGTTGTATGCTGATATACAGTATTTATTTCATTATATTTCAATTTTGTTTTTTTTCTCATTGACACAATCTTTCAATACAAGCAGCTACTATTTTAAACTTACCAGTCGGTCTGCGTGTCTTCTTACTCTTGCTACTTAATGATTTTTGCCTAATACTCCTTTCTCCTGTGAACAGAATACACTGGTCCATGTGATTACTGATTTGGCTGAAGAGATACGCTTCCGTACTACCCAGTGTCTACTGTGTTGCATTAGAGCTGAGCCCGGTTACACATGGAATATACGATTTTATGTATTATTTAGTGAATGTTTGGAAATCTCCATGTAGCTGCAGGAAACATGCTTTAAAAAATGAGCTGGCATACAGCTTCAACTGTTTATTTATGTTGTTTTTTGCACTTGTTTCCTTTTTTAATCTGTTATCTAAATATTATCCTTTTCTGCCTACAGTTTTGTAGAATTATTTGGTGTTTGGAGTTTGAAAGATTCATCTTCCACTGGGTCTTTGCTGCACATGTGTGCAGGCTGGATGTGGGCATCAGCAGCTTGAGCTGCTTTTGTTATTTGCAGCATGTAGGAGGAGAGTTAACCTGGAGGTTTATTTTTCCCTATAAATCTAGTTTCTGTGAAAGAACAAAATACGAACATATTGAACAAGTGTTTTTTTTTTTTTTCCTGGCCGTTACACACCAAGAGCGATACAAAAGTGCAAATTTTTCGGATGTAAATTTGTTGTGGCAAATATATTCACACCAAACGTGGCACGGTTTTTGTGAATATTTGTATGGGTTCACACCAAAAAACACACAATGAAAAAACTGATGCAAATGATGTCCTGATTTAGTAACAAAAGGAGGAAAAAAAAAGGAGATTCTGGGTTCATCAAACATGAAGGAGGAGATTCTGTTTGATACAGGAATTAACATTTTATCATGGCTGCTTTTGGATAAACTTCAGGATAACTGTAGGTAAATATTCATTAAGACCGTGTCATAATGAAGCTACGTGTCTTACACTCATCTGTATAATTTTTGTGTGTTTTGTTATACAGGACAGCGTTCTGACACAAAAACAATCAGACGATCCGCCATTTTGCATGTTTTGAGTGTGACGTTACCAGCAAACAACACTTTGATTGGTCCAATGTGTTCTATTCACAGGTGAAAACTTAGAAAAATCGGGCTTGATCCGAATAAATAAAATGCCGATGTGAAAGACTCCATTAACGGGCCATGAGTTCAAAAAATATTATTAACGTGCAAAATATTCAGACAAATTATTTGCCTCTGGTGTAATGTTCTTTAGAGTTACTGGGTACATTCTGTAGCTCCTCGTTCAGCATTCGTTCGGCACTTCTCTGCAATCCTTGCATGATTCATAAATTGATCTGGTCCGCCATCTTTAAGGACGGTCTGATTTATGTGTGGACTCTGAGGATCAAGGAGAGAGGATAGAGGAGGCTTCCTGGAGGACATTTGAGCAAGGAAACTCGACGTGATTCTACATGGAATTGTTAAAAATGAAATGTAGCGGAGTGGAAATCTACTTTATGATTACAAATAAACCAAAAATGTTAATCATACTGTAGGTACGCTACAGGCCAGAAGTTTGAGGCCACCCCTAGATTAAAAAAAAAAAATCATCAATACACTGTTTGTTTTACAATTTATTGCACAGGAAATGACAAAAACACATAAAATAAATGTAAGTAATTAGTTTTCAAGAAGAAATAGTCAACATCAAAGCACTTTGAAGTCATTTCAGGCTCAGACTTTGGTTTCGTCAAAGTAACCCCCTCTGACCAAGTCAGAATTCTAAAACCTTTTGCTTCTCTTTTGAATGGACGTAACTTTAGCATCATTTTGATGAATGATTTGGATTGTTGTCCTGTTGAAGAATGAAATTTTGACCAATAATTCCTAAACCGGATGAAATCGCATGTCTTTGAAGGCAGTGGTGTGCGGTCAGGGCCAGCAAGGCCTTCTCTGCTGGCCTAGAGATTGTCAGAATCATCAAATTATGTTTTTATAATTTAATATATATTTTAATTAATGCTATCTGTATTTTACAAAGTTCATTCCCATCAGTTTATTATTAACGTCATTTCATCGCTACTCTCTCCCTCAGTTTCACTGCTTCCAGTGCAGCTCATAGAAATTAGAGCTTTTATCCAATCAGATTTTCCACCTGTGCTGTCTCCAGGTAAAAAAATCTAGCCTGAGGCCTTCAGAATCTCCAGTGAATCTCCTCTGCTGTTCAAGCAAATGGACGATGTTGTTGATTGTCATATTCTTTAACCAATCAAATTTCGAGTTTGCCATGTTGGGCGTATTCTTTNATGTTGTTGATTGTCATATTCTTTAACCAATCAAATTTCGAGTTTGCCATGTTGGGCGTATTCTTTTACACGTCAGGGCCTTCTGGCTGGCCTTGGCCTGCATCATCAGAGTACAGCATTATGCTAACAGCTAAACAGCCTGCCAGAAATTCATCAGAAGAAGAAGAAGAGGGCCGGTTAGCTTAGCTAACTCACGTAAACCTATCTAGAACGTAACAGAGCATTAATGTTTATTTAAACTTTCTTTCTTGATGTTTAGATTTTTAGATGTAGTGCTTTAGATTTTTTGTTCAGACTTTTCCTTAGCCCTGTTGTTTTTTAATGCACAATGGCTGAAGGAGGAGAAGAAATGGATTAACTGACAACACTTTTTTACACATTTTGGAACTGAAACGCACCGATAATGTACAGCCATGTCATTAAACTCTTTCTAAAGACAGAAAGGAGGATGGACTTTGTCTTCAGATGATGAGCAGCTTTGGTAAGTCTGATGGATTTTTATGTAGCTGGAATCTGTGGAGAAGCCTGTTGAATCTGATTGTGTTATTTATGTTTTACAGCATTTCTGCTTACTTGCTGGTTGTATGAGTAAATGTGATGATTGTTGTGAGTTTGTTCTTATTTCTTTGGTAATGACACTGATTTGGGCTATGCCATGTTTATATGTGATGCAGCATCCTGTCATAATGCGTAATAATGCTACATCCTATTCATGTCTCTGCAGTTAGTGTGTTGTAACTGTCATAGGTGTTGATCCTCGTGTTAAATCACTTTATTCCACTCGATAAAGGTTACTGTCACTGTGAATGTGGGCTGCTTATGTTGAATAACAGCAGCCTATAGCCCTATTGTCATGCTGAGGTTATTAGAAGGTAGTTTAATTGCAGGAGGATACTGAAGGCCTAGGTGTAAAATCCACGGCCCACCACTGTTTGAAGGATGGAATGATAATTCTCTTTATTCATAATTCCTTTAACTTGGACCAAGTCTCCAGATCTCTCTCCCCCCCCCCANCAAAACACCCCCCGCAGCACCCCCACAGCATTACTGAACACAATTTATCAGCGCATCATCAATATCCTGATATGACAGATTTTTAATCATATAAAATATTATAACGTATTATCATAATAATGGATGGCAGGGGTTTGTTTGCAGTAGCATAATTTATCACTCATCTGTGCCCATGGCTGCCAAAACTCATTGAGGTTTTGACTTTTCTGCATTTTGACTTCATATGATAGTTTCAGAGAGCGACAAGAAACAGGAGAGAGAGGAGGATGACCAGGACAAAGGTTCTTGGATGGACTTGTGACCTCAGTTACCTGGTATACCTCGTAGTCTGTAGTCCATCGGGACACCCTGCAGTGACATTTTTACCACAAGAAAAGTCTCACTGGATTATCATCAGTTTTTGCTTTTATCATATCAGTCTAATATTTCCTCAGATCACCACTGTACATCAGTAAAACAATTGACTGGTTTGAGATCCACATAACATGCAAAAGAAACGTCTTACTCTGGCTAAACTCTGTCAGCAGGCAGCATCACTTCAGCTGAATAAAGAGGCAAACAAATGGTCTTATGGAAATCGCTACCTGTCGACATAAGGTAAATTGGTTTGTGAAATGTAAATGAGCTAAGCCTTTAACTTCTGTTTCATTCTAGTTCTCTTACACACACATTCACAGCTCAATCTGAAACATAGACTACAACTGGCACTGTCTCAGTTGGTCCTTATGTGGCATTGCATCAGTTTAAGCAGAGTCTTGCTTTTATCAGCTGATTGGCCAATACTTGCTTCAGTTATAGCTTTTTAATGTATTAGTAGCTGTTAATGGATGAGTAACATCCCTTGAAGCCAGCCAGACACTGTACGATTTAAAAAGTGATATGGATGATCAGTGTTTCCCACTGATAAATTGAAAATTTACTTGTGGTGGTGGACAACAGACATGATCCTATTCTATTCTAACTGCACCCCCCCNAATTGTGCAATAGAATATTCCAACTAAAGTTTAACATGGCTATTTGGCTTTAAAAGTGCAAAGAAAAAGCAAAAAACACTCTGATCTAGTTGAAAATGGCCGCTACCAGACTGTATACTACTGGTTGCTAGGCAATCACAGTAACATGAGCATGTTTTCATTTAACCTCAGCGGGGTTTTAAAGGAAAACTAAAGAAACTAATTATCTGTAGAGCAGAGGGAAACTTTGGTGAGAAGCATGGAGGTTACATATATTTTAAAATTAGAAATAATGACCTGNCCCGCCAGTATTTGAGCATTTACGGTACGCTCTTAAGGAAGGAGATAGATGCTGGTCTATGGAGATTTTGTTGTAATACGGATTAACGGTGACAAAACCTAATCATGGGATCTTTTTAGGATACTCTTATCTTCGAAATGACAGTAACATTACAAATTTATTCCATATTTTAGCGATGTTTTGGTCAGTGGTTTGATGACATTATTAANCAGTAACATTACAAATTTATTCCATATTTTAGCGATGTTTTGGTCAGTGGTTTGATGACATTATTAAATGTGTATTTTGTTTAAGGCTGGGTTGTCCCGTGAAACAGGTCTGGATGGCCGCCCGAGTTTCGCCTGTGTATGGCAAACACTGGTGTTGTTGCATGTTTGAATCCAATAAATACAATCCCCATACACATTACATTAAAATATACTACGGCAGCAGTAAAATTTAGAAATGTTTTTTTCCAACTTTCCAGACTGCTATTAGTTAAATTTCATTCATATACGCTATAAAAAGTCAACTTGTAGAGATTTGAAACATGCTTGAGATGCAGAAAACATAATGTTTATTAAGTTTTTTATCGAAAGTAAAGTTATTTAACATGGAAGGCAATGTGTCACAGTTCTGCATATCTGGTCAGCCACTCACCTGCCATTTCTGCATGCCTGGTCCTCAGCTACTCACCTGCCATTTCTGCCTGCCTGGTCTTCAGCTCCTCACCTCCGTTCATCAGCCTGATTCATTTCAGGTTTGGACGCTGTCACCTATTAGCACCAATCAGGCATGGATTTAAGCTCCAGTCTCACACTCACCCTTTGCCAGATTGTTCTTTGCCATCCCCGATGCGAGACATTCCAGCGTTTATTTGTGGACTGACATTCTGTTACCGACTTGGCTTGTCTTGGACTATCCTGCTTGTCGTTTCCCTGGAAACCACCTCTGCCTTCTGTCCCCGACTCCGATTCTGGTCCCTGCGCCTGGTTTCCCCATCTGTCAGTTTCTGTGTAGGCGCTTTGTCCTGCCTGTTGTTCTGCCTGCTCCTGTGTTGGACTGTGAACGTTATTAAAGAACTCAACTTGTCAGAGTTGTACTGTGTGCTGCATTTGGATCCAAACCCCACCTGTCACAGTACAAACTGGCCAGAAATGGATCCAGCACACACACCTTTTCCTGTGGACCGCTTGGAGCGGATTGAGAGGATTCTGCAGCAGCATGAGGAGTGATTAGTTGCTGACCTCTCCGAATCCAGGAGAGCGGCGGTGGCGCGCGAGCAGGCTCTCGCCACTTTGATCGCCCAGATCCAGCAGCTGGCTCAGACGCGGTCCCAAAGACTTGCTCCGGCTTCCTGTCAGCCAGC
>VXCM01007306.1:0-34006 GCA_014773175.1 Lucifuga dentata
TTTTTTTTTTTTTTTTTTTTAATGTGCAAGGTTGCCAATATTTTTGGCCACGGCTGTATTTCCCACATTCCTACTTTTTCTTGTCTTCTTTAGTTCCGTCAGACACTACATTTAAAGAACCAAATTAAATTAAGGAGACATACTTTTTTCTATTTCAATGTGTTTGTCTCTTACAAATAAGATTAGAAATACAGGATTACAAGAAAATATAAGTAAACAAAATAAAAAAAATAAAAATATATAAAATAATCAGTAGCTATTGATTTACAGAGATAGCTGCCTAATCAGGCTTGTGTAAAAGAGCCATGTACAAGCCTTGTAGAAAATAAAAGGAGATTATAAATAATACTTGGTGTTCAACTGCCAATTGTCTTCTACCTCGCATCTCGCTCACATTCACAGGAGTATTTTGTCTTCAAAAATTGATAAGAATATATGAGAATAAAATTTCAGAGCAGAATACATGAAAATATTGAAACCTTGCCCATCAAATCTAAATTTGTTGAAATGCAAATAATCAAGAAATTAAGTCATCCATTAATGTTCAACCATTGCTGCAACGGTCACATGGTGAAACCTGGCAGCTGATCACCTGGTTGTTCTCAGATCGTGTTTTCAGCACTGCTGCTGATGCTGATGCTGATGATGAGTTTCCTCTCTGCTCACACAACTCACAGTAACTCAAATTTAGGCTAAACTTTATACTAAAACTGAAGCATTAAGTTAAACTGAGGTTATAAATTCTGTCAGAGAGAATGAAGGGGAAAAGCGTTTTTACAATAATGGCTTGTTTGTATTTCAGCAGTTAAGACAGATTTGATTGCTGGAATGTAACTCACACATGATGATGATGATGATGATGATGATGATGATGATGATGATGATTATGCAGTTGTAAAATGTAATCACACTGATATGCGTTATCTGTCAACACAGCATTAAATCAGTGTCCAGCTCAGCTTCTTGATGCCTCTCCTAACAAAATCAGCAAGAAACCTGGATGTTACAATCAACAATCAGCTCACTTTTGCTGATCACTTTGCATATCTTGATCATGTCAATTTGCTTTGCATAACATCAGGAAGATAAACCTATCTGAGTATGCAGTCCAACTCCTTGTACAGACATTTGTTATGTTGCGCCTTGACTACTGCAATGCCTCACTAGCAGCATGCTGGAATGCAGACTGAAACCTCGACAAACGATCCAGAATGCTTTCAACCAACCAAACAGCTTCATGTCATACCACCTCTCCTCTCTCTGACTTCCAGGTGGGCACTATGCTCTAACCAACGATGGCTTGGTGAGGGATGTTCTCAAAGATGTTTCAAAGAAGAAAAGTTTGCACCCCATTCCACTTTACCTCAACACTTCATGATATTTATGATTTGCTGACCTTTTCCTTTAAGATATTGATAGGATCTTTCCATGTTCACTTACAAAGATAACAGCTAAGCATAAAGTTCTCTTCCACACAGATTCAGATTAATGACAGGGAATGTTTTATTTTTATACAAATCAGTGTGCTTTCTGAAAATGTAAAACTAAAATCCGATGCCAGAGGCCTTCCATTTACATACAGAATGATCCAACTTTTCCATAATGCCTCATCACCTGCAAAAACTAACATGCTTATATCTCAATGTATTCAAGAAAATACATCATTATAGAGGGACGCCACCAATTTTATACATCAGATTTAGTTTATTGGTCAGAGGAGCACGATTCACACTGAGAACTGTATGAAGACTCCTGTGAAATAAGGGCAGTGTACAAAGTCAGGTGACACTTATGACATCATACGAGTATTTGTCAGAAAAACATTGATAACTCCAAATCTGACAGCTAGAAAAAAGGGAACAAAATACAAAATGCAGGCATGTCCCATACGTAGTGGGAGTATCACAGAAATCTAGAAAGATTTCACCAAACACAATATTCCAGTATTTGTCAAACTGAGACGGTGCTCAGTCTCCCCAAAAGATCACATTCCTAAACACCAACAGAGTTGCATACGTTTCATGTCATGTAGGATGTTTTCATATGATTACCATCTGGCCAGTTATAAAGCACATAAAAGCTAAATTCATTTTTCCTTGATTTCTTGGATCAAAATGAATCACAATCGAAAAATGAATCATCAGGCCACACCCATTTCCACATAAACAGATTTTGTGCCATTTTTCAGATTTTAAAAAGTTTTTTTTCATTACTTCAAAAAAAAAAAAAAAAAAATNAAAAAAAAAAAAAAAAAAATCTTAATCAAGTTTGATACTTAACATATTTGGATCAAATTCCCCAAAAATCTGTTTGTTTTTTTGACACTACGTTGCTTATTTCTTGTAGTCGTGGCCTTTTCAGCGCTGTATTAAACACATTGTACGACTGTAACCAAGTTTAGAAGAAACACATACATAAAATCATAACATGTTTCCTTCGGAATTCAATGGAATTTTGATTATGCTAATTAGCAGCTAATTATATGAAAATAATGAACCTATTTGGTAGGATTTAATAGAAAAATGTCTCTTAAAGAAAATCCAAGATATTTTACTATTTCCAAGTTGGCTTGTACTTAAAAATCAAAACTGCATGGTTTGCCACTGAGAGATCCACTGTTGGGTATAAACACCATCTTAGAATTTGAAATGAATTCAGAAGCAGTGATCATAGAGCAGAAAGGCAGAAAGAATCCCAAGCAATTACACATTTACATAAATAATCTGCTCACAGAAGTACAAAAACTACCAGTGAGTTTAATAACAGCTCAACAGGAGCAGCATCATAAAAACATGTTTGATTCAAATTTCAGTAGGAACATGCACAGACTTTTAAGACTATTAAAAGAAATAAAACCAGGTTCCTACACCATCAGCTACACCAACTACACCATCAGCTTCATGAACTCCAAAACAACAAGGAATTTATCAGTACAGAAGCACATCTGTGTTTGTTATCCATTGATTCTAAAATTACTTTCTAACATTTTGCTATTGAAATAAAGTTTGGTTTTATTTTCAGCTAAACAGAGATTTTTACTCCAGAAAAGGAGCAAAAAAACTTCATAAATGAGTGAACACATAAAAAAAAAAATCACAAAAAAGGGCACAAGTCAATCAAATTTAAGATAATATACCTCAAAGTATAGTTTTGAGAATAGTTTACAGCTTTTTCTTTGAACATTTTTCACTGATAATAAATAAATTTTAAAATGACTTGCATTTTAAGGCTCTGTTAAGACATTCTCCCTTTCCTCTTACCGTGATAACAATAATATACTAAATATCAATGCTTAAAATAACGCTACAGAGTCCAAAGAAACTGAAATGTTACTGAAAGCTGTCAGTAACAATTCAGTTCAATTCATTTCAATTCAGTTCACTTCAATGTTAATGTCAGCTTAGTAAGTCATTCTTTGATGTGACATTATTTTAGGTGCTACAGTCAAACTTCATGTCAGTGTGGTGAACTGAGGAGTTTGAGAACTTCCTCCCATAGGCAGTACTTCACTGTGCTGTTCCACAACTGCTGAAAGTTAAATGACAATAATATAAAATATAAAATCTATTAGTATTATATAGATATTTTGTTTAACGCTTCAGTAAAAGCCAACCTGGGTCCCTTCAATCATGAACTGTTTAGTAGTATCAGTGTCCAAGTGAGAAAAATGGGTAAAAAGCATTTCTACATTTGGAAATTTTAGATGCCAACAAATTTCTACCAAATTTGAATACAAAAGGCACGATAAAAGTCAAATTAACTTACTGCAATGTGAGGGAATTGTGTAGCTTCTGGGTTGGACTGGGTGGGTTTAGTTAGAATAATGGAATCATGGGTTTCAGGTGGAGAAGCGCTCAGCCTTGTCTCTCTGGATGACTCCATTTATTTGCTGCTGTGTAGGAAATAAAAGACCATGCTGTTGCTCATGTGCTGCAGCATGTTCTTTTTTTTTAAATTTAAGAGTGAAACATGTTTTTGTTATGCAGATGAAACACACCTTCCTGTTCCTCCTGCAGGCTGTAGAGCAGCTCACAGGGAGCAGAAGTATTGATGCACAGGGAAAGCAGTGAGGGCGGACAGAGCGATTCCCAGACTGTCTCCTACGCTGGCAGCAGCCATGGCAAACTCCCTCTGTCTGTCTGCAGTCTGAAGGAACAAAACAAGTCAGAATCAATTCACTTTACTCATGTGTTACTTCATTTTCAATCACAAAATTCCTCTGTTTCCTCCTTTAAAAAAACCTTTATATACATGCTGAATCATCCCCATGACTAATAATCAAAATCTGATGTGTAAAATCAGTGGAGTATTCCTTTAATTGTGGAAGAAACCTTGAATAACTAGGTGCTCATTAGAGCCAAGACCAAACAAGCCTCCAAAAACTCTGTTTTGTTCTAATATTTCTTGTTTTAATTCACACTGCTGTGGTGAAATTCTTAACTAATGGGATGGAAAAGCTCATGGATCTGCCACAAAGAAAGAGCAGGGCCAGCACAGGGTTCAAACCCATGACCTGCTGCAGTCCTTCTGACTACAGTGCTATGAGAAAAGAGAAGGGCAGAAATAATAATAGTAATGTTACTCTGCCATGGGGTAAATATACCCAATTTTTAAAAATTGAGATTGGTGTTTTGCTTTTGAAGAAATGGACAAAAATACTGGAAAATGCCCAGTTTCTGAAATGTTAAGGAATAATTTAGAAAACTCCTGGATCCCTCACTGGATCCTAATCAGCAACAAAATGTAATGAGTTCTTCTGTGGGCCATGCCAAGTTTTATTACCTCTGCCAAGTAATAAAACAAGAAACAAAGGAATTGCAGATGGAAAATAATGGCAAGACAACAAATACAACACCATCATGTCTGCTGGCACTCAGCTGAGCAGAGAACAGCAGCTTCACTTTGTAGTCACTGATCACTGCCATGTCAGGAAAAACAGAACGTTTCTGAGTGTTTTGGCTGTCAGGAAAGGGTTGTGCAATAGTTAACACCGCTGCATCACAGCACGAAGGCCCTGGCTGTTTTTCTGTGGGGAGTTTTCATTTTCTTCATATACTTCTGTTTTCCCGCCATCAAAATCATGTGTTAGCTTCATCCTGCCCTGCTCTTGATGCTGATGTTGAGTCCAGAGGCAGTTTGAACTCTGTAGTAACGCAATAGAGCAGCAGCCATTTTTACTCACTACACACTTCAGCGCTAGGTGATGCTCTGTGAGTTTGTTTCACAATAACAGCATGTACAAGTGAGTGCAGCAGATCTAGCTGGGCAGAAATTTCACCAGCTGATTCTCAAACTCCCAGGCCTCTGGTAGAGGACCCGAGCTTAAGGAAGACACACACACACACACACACACACACACACACACATAAACATACTGACAGAAAGATGCCTGACCTCCTTGCTGATGAGGTAGAAGGTGTTGACGTATGCAGCTCCACCCAGCAGACCCTCATAGAGGACAATAACAAACACCAGCCAGGCATTGGGCAGGAAGTGGTAGCACACAGCTAAGAGAAGCAGCGCTGCATTCACCATCTGAGACAAGGACAAGTAAAGGAGGATGAAACACACTGTAGCATGGTGCATTTAATGGTATCATGATCAAGTCAAAGTAAAAACATCCATATTAACATAGTTAGACTATTATGAAATTAAATGTACAGTATATCCATGAAAAGCAATTCTGGTCCTGTTAATCTGAGTATACCATAACAGAGCGAGTGAAAGACAGAGACAAATAAGACAGACCAACAAATATTGTGCATTTATCTTCTGGGTAAATATTTAGAATATTCATAACTCATTTAATCTGTAAATGGCCACATAATGCACTTTGCAGAGGGAATAAGGTTGCCCAAGAAGGTATATACCAACATTCAAATATCATGTATACATGATAAAACAAATTGCAGCAGTCTTCACCTGTAGCACAGACAGAGCCCACAGTTTCTTAATCTTCACACAGCACAGGGAGGAGCGAGACACCAACACACCAACCTGGTACAGCGTCTGATACCTGAGCACACACACACAGAAAAACCAGCTCAGGGTCTGACTAAGTCTGTGAGACTAATATTCCATGAAATGAACTCACCAGCGATACTGCTCTGCATGAGACAGGAAAAAGTTTGGGAAATACAAGAGTTCCAGCTGAAAAAGAAATGTCTGCATTTAGTTTGAAATGTTTATTATCAGCCCTGTTATATTTTAAATATTAAAGAGGGTGCTTATTATTATTATTATATCAAAAATAAACAGTTTTCTGGCCTCCAACAACAAATGCATCAAACTGCTCATTCCATTCAGATTTCAAAAACGACTTAAAGTCTGAGGTTTGCTTAACAATATGGAGTGAAGCCAGAGGAAAACTTACCAAGCCCTGATTTATGAAGTACTCAGCGAAGTAGACCAGTCCCAGAGGAAACACAAACCTCAGCAAGCCCTGATCACAGCAACCAGTGGAATAATGGCATAAATGATATGACAGGGCAAAGTGTCTAAAGTAGGGTGAGTTTAGTGAGAACACGTACTCTGATGACGTGCAGTTTCTCTGTGAAGGTGAGCAGTCCCGTGTTCCTGTTCTCTGTTACATTCAGGAGAAAAGAACATGGCCTGTGGAGTTATTCAGTAACACAGCACAGCTCAACATGACACTTCACAAACATTCATAGTGTAGTTTAATGCAGAGACAGAAGCCTGACAGCACCTCTCATCATGTACATTTAGTGTGTACATGTACATACAGATAGTGTGTATATGTACAGTATATACAGATATACACACTGTATATGTAAATGTACATATACCATGTGTATATGTACATTTAGTGTAAATATTTTATATTGTAAATGCTTCTGAGCTGCAGGTCTCTTTGGGCTGTTTACACAATTCATCATTTTCTCCACTTCCTGCAGGGTTTAAGAATGATGATGATGATGATGATGATGATGATGATGATGATGATGATGATGATGAATAGTCAGTTGATCTCTGCAGTACTTTACATTAAATTTGATCCTGACAGTCGTCACTTCAAATTTTTTGAAGTCGGGCCAAAATGTCTACTTGTATAATAGAAATATTAAATTCTAATGGGCAGCATATATGCAGGGTGTCCCAAAAAATGTACACACACTTTGAACGATTATAACTCACTCAAACTTTCTTTTTTTACAGGTCAACTGATCAGAAGTAATGGCAGAAGCAAGACTAAGCTTTGAGAAAAGGAAATTTATCTTAAAATGCTACTGGAAGTGCGAGAGCATGCATACCAAATGAATACCAATACCAAATGAAATGAGTCGTGATGTTTGCAATTCCATCTGTCTGTGTTATCAGCAGTGCCTGATCAGAACGGTCATCAGTGTGAACACCTGTGACAACTCAAAAGATTCTACACTTGTCTTCTTTAACTTGGATTATAAAACCTAGATATATCTTAATAAACACTGTATTTATAATCATTCAGAATGTGTATAAATGTTTTTGGGACACCCTCTATATGCCATTAAAATAGCATATACTGTATATGCTACCTAGAGGATGACACTTTTGATTTTGATGACCCCATGACCTTTCCTTTAGGTGAACCCACTCCCCACCAACAACTCTGATCACTGTCTTAGTGAAAAATGAGCTTTGGAACATCCTTAAAGATGGCAGACCAGATTGGTTTCCGGGTTGCATGAGGAACAAGGACAGTGTTTCCCATAGGTTGACACAAAAAAAAACACGGATAACTGTGCAATAAAAGATTCCAACAAAAGTTTAACATGGCTATTATAGCTTTAAAAGTGCAAAGAAAAAACAGAAAAACATTCAGATCTAGTTAAAAATAGCATACCAGGCTGTATACTATTGGTTGCTAGGCAACACGAGCACATTTTCATTCGACCTCAGAGGGATTTTAAGCAGAGGGAAACTTTGGTGAGAAGCACATATTTTAAACTTAGAAATAATGACCTGCTGGAACAAGAGTCTGGTTCTCTCTCTGCAGTTGAGGCAAAAAAAAAAAAAAAAAACNCCGCCACTATTTGAGCATTTCTGATACGCTCATAAGGAAGGAGATAGATGCTGGTCTGCAGGAATTTTACTGTAAAATGGATTAACGGTGACAAAACCTAATCATGGGATCTTTTACCTTCCAAATGACAGTTTGGAAGGTAAAATTCATTCATATTTTTGTTATCATCTATTAAACTATACTATACTACTACTACTACTACTACTTCTACTACTACTACTACTACTACTACTACCAAACTATACTATACTATAGTCTGAGGTTTAACAAATTTATTCATATTTTAGTGATGTTTTGGTCAGCAGTTTGACGACATCATTAAATGTGTTTTTTTTTTAAGGCTGGGTCGTCCTGCAAAACCTGGGCGGGTCTTCATTTACCTGGACGGGCCGCCCAAGTAAAGCCTATGTATGGGAAGCACTGCAGGAACTCTCAAATCAGAGCTTTGGAAGGCAGCTTATGTCAGCCTCTACTGTCTTACAGCTCCAACCACCATCGCTGCCCTGCCACCATGTGAGGCCATAACTTCAACAAGAACTTTTAACCACCTTCTACAGGCTCATTTCCCACAGGCTCTACCACATACTGCTCCATCACCTTCCTGTCCTTCTCATATTAATGCTGCTTTTCTTTACTCCAGTGCCAGTAGCCTTTCTTTACTCCAGTGCCAGACTTGGGGACACATTCTAATAGTGCTTCCTGGTGAGAAAGTCTGTGTCCAATAATGCTGCCATATGATAGAACAGTGACACGTGCCTTGGGTTGATTTCTCCTGCTGCTCTCGTTCCTGTTCATCAGATTCATCCATCAGCCGCCGTCTCTCCTCTGAGCCAGTTATATTTCCACTTGTACATCCAGTCTCCCTGCTGTGCCACTGAGGTAACGAAGGTGGAGAGACGAGCAGGAAAAAATAGCTGGAGGTAGTTTGGAAGACAGAGTCATGAAGAATGTCAGCATGTTCGGATAAGCAAAGAGAAAAGAGCCGGAAAGACGTTTATCATAGTTGTCAGGAAAAGGAGAGAAGAAGGAAAAGACAGATGGAGGAAAAATGAGGACTGATAGTTTTTGTTTTTACAGCACGTTAACATGCATATATTCAGATTTATTTGCCTGCATTTTTAAGTTAAGTCAAGTCAAAGATGTGCATACATGAACACAATTAACAGAACTCTGTGGTTCGACCACACGACACGTTGCTTATTCTGAGTAGGAGGTGAGTCCACCCGGTGAGGAAAAAGCTTACTCTGAGCCTTTACACGATCACATGATCTACGTTTGTTACTCTGAGTAAGCTTTGTTTGAATCAGTTTATGCTGATTTCATCCATCCATCCATCCATCCATTTTCTAAACCCGTCTGTCCTGTTGAGGGTCACGGGGGGCTGGAGCCTATCCCAGCGGTCATAGGGCGAGAGGCGGGATACACCCTGGACAGATCACCAGTCTATGTCAGGGCTGACACAGAGACAGACAAACACATTCACACTCTCATTCACACCTACGGGCAATTTAGAGTTCCCAATTCACCTGACCTGCATGTCTTTGGAGGTGGGAGGAAGCCGGAGCACCCGGAGGGAACCCATGCGGACACGGGGAGAACATGTAAACTCCACACAGAAAGGCCCTGCCCTGGCCAGGAATCGAACCCAGGACCTTCTTGCTGTGAGGCAACAGCGCTAATATGCTGATTTCAATCTACCGCAATTATAATGTTTACATGATGTTTGAATTGGAATAAATTCATTGCTTTAATCAGAGTACAACTGAAGTTTCAGCATGCATGTGAACATACTAAGTATGGCTGACATAATTAAATTTTTTGTACTGAATATGGAGATATCACGCAGTAATAAAGTAATAAATAATTCTAGTAATAAAGCAGTTTTTATTGCACATGAGAATTTTAAGCTGCCTTCACTTTAAAGGACCATACCAGTGATTTTGCATGTTTGAGCCAATTATATACAACTCCCATACACGTTACATTACTGACAATTTCCCAAAACTTACTCCTGAAGCGCCAAATTTTAGAATTGTTTTTCCTACCTTCCAGGCGGCCATTGGTTTCAATTCATTCCAGTATGATATAAAAATCAACTTGTAGAGACTTGAAACACGCCTGAGACAAGAAAAACATCTCATGACGTCTATGAAGTTTTTTGTCTTTATTTAACTAACAGCCAACATGAAGCTGTAAGGAAGACGATGTATGCTCTGTATGTATTATGTATGTATAACGTGTTATCTGGGCAGTTGATTTACACTCTGTGATGAAGTGAAAACTTTGAAGGCTCTGAACTTCAGCTATTTGAAGGTGTCAATCAGACAGTATGAGACCACATTTAACCTTTGGTTCCAATTCTTGAATGTGATTGTATAAATACTTGAAATATCTTTTTTGTTGTTGTTGTTTTTTTAGGTTTTAGGAATATAGTACAGAAACTTTAACGATGATGAATTTATTATTACCATAAACACATTCACAATCGGCCTGGTGGCGTCTGATCTTTGGCGGATGTATCTCTCCATGTTTAGGAATGCTGAACTTATGTCATTTTTGTTAATCATATCTGATTGTCTTTAAAAATTAGCTGAGGCAAAAGATTAATGATATTTTGGAATTATTTTTAACAGTTATTTTACCTGAACATAGGGAGCTTAGGCTGAGTCGGGAATTGATGTGTGAAGCCCTTGGAGACATTGGGTGAGATTCATAAAGCTTAGCGTAAGACTTAACGTGGTGATATGGGCAAATATGGACATGCAACCACGTTCCCTCATTCATAAACGTCTGTTAGCAGCATCTTTTAGCATTTAGCTTGAAAGGGGTGTTACTGAGTATTTCCTGATTTACATGTTGGAGAAGTGACTCGTAACACACTGTCACACAAATGAAGACGTGTTTCAGTCTGATGGTAAATTTCAGTGGAATGAAATCTGGGCGACATTTTGAACTGTATTTGCCTCACACGTGTTAGTGATCAATACATTTGATAGATAAACTCACTCAGCTGATCAGTCAGTTTATTTAAATAGTGAGATTTGATCTGATCTGACCTCACACACACTCTCATGGCGCTGATCCTCATTCTGCTGCACACTGCATCTGTCTCCCTCTCCCTCTCTCTCTCTCTCACACACACACACACACACACCACACCACACCACACTAGAGGTTAATATGCACATTTACCTGTTATCTTAGTGTTATCTTATCTCTTCTGAAATTGTGGAGCTCTGAAGCAGAATGTAAGTTTCTTTGCTGGTTTAACATGTAAATCACTTTGACAGCAGATGAATCAGGATAAATTATGATTTTTTAAACATGAAGCAGCTCATTAACATGCTGCTCTTCATTGGCTTTTACCTGAGACACACCTGTCTCAGACAACTAGACGACGAGGCAACAACGCTGCCTTCATGTGACAGGATCCTCTGATTAACGTAAGAGAAGCTTTATGAATGAGCTTCAGTTATCATGGGGTTTATTTAGTGTGATGCTGCATTGGGCTATACAAATAAACTTGACTTGACTTAATAAAAGGGAAGAAAAAAAATGTTGGACAGTGCTACTACAGAGTGATGGGCAAAGACAACCATGTACTTCCACATTTACCTGAGCAACATGGTGAAGGGGACCAGCAGCATGATGAGGAGTGTGATCCGCGGCGACAGGCCAGCTTGGGTGAGGCCTGAGTAGAGGAGGGCTCCAGCAACACCAGCACCACCAGTACCAGAACTCCAGCCTCCCAGCACATCCCTGGGGAACACTTAGAATGCAAAATAACTGGTATGCACAGATGGAATTGACTTGGTGTCAACAGTATTTTGTTGATTATTGCCAAAACTGAATGAATTAGCAGTGGATTTTTAAAAATAACATAAATAAAAACACAAAAACTATTTTGCGATAATCTGAGGCTGTTTCCAAACGACAACGAATGCCAAAGCAGAAAAATGTGATTGTGTAGGATAATTAAACATTTAAAGAGTAAAAATTATTTTTTTTTTACAGCTCCTAGTGTTGTTACATTTAACCAAGATTAAATCAGACCATCAAAAATGCCAACAGAAGAAGAGCTACAGTGTGTGTTCTCTGCTGTATAAATAAACTCCCAACATCTTTTCAACTTTCAAAATGTGAGATTTGATGTGAGCGCTTGGTGTAACAGCCAGGAAACGTTACAACATTACAGCCATAGAATATTATAACTATACAACATTACAGCCACAGAATATTACAACTATACAACATTACAGCCACAGAATATTACAACTATACAACATTACAGCCACAGAATATTACAGCTATACAACATTACAGCCACAGAATATTATAACTATACAACATTACAGCCACAGAATATTACAACTATATAACATTACAGCCACAGAATATTACAACTATACAACATTACAGCCACAGAATATTACAACTATACAACATTACAGCCACAGAATATTACAACTATACAACATTACAGCCACAGAATATTATAACTATACAATGTTAAAGTCACAGAATATTGCAGCTATACAACATTACAGCCACAGAATATTATAACTACACAACATTACAGCCACAGAATATTATACATTACAGCCACAGAATATTACAACTATACAACATTACGGCCACAGAATATTATACATTACAGCCACAGAATATTACAACTATACAACATTACAGCCACAGAATATTACAACTATACAACATTACAGCCACAGAATATTATAACTATACAACATTACAGCCACAGAATATTACAATTATACAACATTACAGCCACAGAATATTGCAACAATACCACATTACAGCCACAGAATATTACAGCCACAGGTTATTACAACTATACAACACTAGAAGGTGCAGTTTCTGAAGAAACTGCAGGGTGATTGCATGCTGAACCCGCCGCTTGAAGTGATTGCTTGAAACTGATTGAAACTTGTTTGAAAAGATGAAGTTTGCATTGTAGGTTAAGAATCCATTGAAAATAGTTGAATGTTGAATGAATGTTTTAAAAGTGGAATAAGAGNTGTAGGTTAAGAATCCATTGAAAATAGTTGAATGTTGAATGAATGTTTTAAAAGTGGAATAAGAGTTGTAAGAGAAAGCATGAAGGAATGGGAAGATCTGAAAAATTGGAAATTTTGAAGAATTTGAAAACCACTGAAATTGCCCTTTAAATTTCTCTGAAAGCNCTGAAAAATTGGAAATTTTGAAGAATTTGAAAACCACTGAAATTGCCCTTTAAATTTCTCTGAAAGCATGAAAGGTAGAAAAAATCGAAATCCGTTGGAAATAGTTGAAAGTCAGATGAATATTTGAAAAGTGGAAGGAGAGTTCTAAGTGAAAGTATGAAGGAGTGGGAAGAGCTGAAAGATTGGAAATTTTGAAGAATTTGAAAACCACTGAAATTGCCCTTTAAATTTTTCTGAAAGTATGAAAGGTAGAAAAAATCTGAATCTGTTGGAAATAGTTGAAGGTTGGATGAATATTTGAAAAGTGGAAGGAGAGCTCTAAGTATGAAGGAGTGGGAAGAGCTGAAACCGGAAATTTTGAAAAAAGTGGAAAAATTGGTTTAAATAAAGTTTAATAATTCAAAAACTATGAATCATNATTTTGAAAAAAGTGGAAAAATTGGTTTAAATAAAGTTTAATAATTCAAAAACTATGAATCATGGGGAAATTCTGTTGACAACCCCTAGAGAGACCATCAAGGGGAACATGTTGAAGTTGGTATGAAGTTTCTATCTCAAAGCATGCAGGACTAGATATGTTTCAAAAATTGGAAAAATTGAAGAATTTGAAAACAGCTGAAATTGCCCTTTAATTTTCTCCAGAAGTATGAAAGGTAGAAAAAATCGGAATCCGTTGGGAATAGTTGAAGGTTGGATGAATATTTGAAAAGTGGAAGGAGAGCTCTAAGTATGAAGGAGTGGGAAGAGCTGAAACCGGAAATTTTGAAAAAAGTGGAAAAATTGGTTTAAATAAAGTTTAATAATTCAAAAACTATGAATCATGGGGAAATTCTGTTGACAACCCCTAGAGAGACCATCAAGGGGAACATGTTGAAGTTGGTATGAAGTTTCTATCTCAAAGCATGCAGGACTAGATATGTTTCAAAAATTGGAAAAATTGAAGAATTTGAAAACAGCTGAAATTGCCCTTTAATTTTCTCCAGAAGTATGAAAGGTAGAAAAAATCGGAATCCGTTGGGAATAGTTGAAGGTTGGATGAATATTTGAAAAATGGAAGGGGAGTTCTAAGTGAAAGTATGAAGGAATGGGAAGAGCTGAAAGATTGAAAATTTTGAAAAATTTTAAAATTATTTGAAATTTCCAATAATGTTGGAAATAAGTTGAAAAAGAGGAAGTTGGTCTGAAGTTGCTAGGTTGAAGTATGTGGAAGTAGATCAATGCCAAAAAAAGGGAAGAAAGATAATAATATTAATAAAGAATTTGGTTGAAGAGAACATAGGGTTGATTGCTGTGTGCAATCACCACAATTAAAGCCATACAACATTACAGCCACCGAATATTACAACTATACAACATTACAACCATACAACATTGAGTGTACAAGCGTATTGTGCAGAGAAATGCACTATTTTTCAGCCCTCAACCCAGGAGAAGTCCAGACTCCTACACACAGAGAGGAGTTGATCTTTCAGAATAAAATGCTTCAGGACAGGAGTTTGTGCTTTAGTGTCCCAGTGGACATTTTTGCTGTCTGTAGTGAATCGTGAACATTTGTCCACTGGTCGCATATTTTTTTCTAACTGTCAGTAGTGAACGTTTGTACTCTGGTCGCATATATTTTTAGTATCTGTAGTGAATAGTGAATGTTTGTCCACTGGTCACATATATTTTTACAGTCTGCAGTGAATAGTGAACGCTTGTCCTCTGGTCGCATATATTCTTACAGTCTGTAGTGAACAGTGAACATTTGCCCTCTGGTCACATATATTTTTACTGTCTGTAGTGAACAGTGAACATTTGTCCACTGGTCGCATATATTTTTACTGTCTGTAGTGAATAGTGAACGTTTGTCCTCTGGTCGCATATATTTTTACAGTCTGTAGTGAGTAGTTAACGTTTGTCCTCTGGTCGCATACATTTTTACAGTCTGTAGTGAATAGTTAACGTTTGTCCTCTGGTCACATACATTTTTACAGTCTGTAGTGAATAGTGAACGTTTGTCCACTGGTTGCATATATTTTTACAGTCTGCAGTAAACGTTTGTCCACTGGTCACATATTTTTACAGTCTGTAGTGAATAGTGAACGTTTGTCCACTGGTCGCATATATTTTTACAGTCTGTAGTGAAGAGTGAATGTCTGTCCACTGGTCGCATATATTTTTACAGTCTGTAGTGAAGAGTGAACGTCTGTCCACTGGTTGCACATATTTTTACTGTCTGTAGTGAATAGTTAACATTTGTCCACTGGCTACATACATTTTTACTGAACAATGAATATTTCATTCCTGCTTTTTCTGTTTTGGTAAACTGCATTAGACTTTTATTCTGAAAGGCCAACTCTCCTGTGCGTTTGGAAGCATAATGTCATTGTCACCAATGTCTTAGCTTTAGCATTAGCCCTAAGCTCACTAAACCATCATTTTGGCACAGCTACAGACATTTAGGATGGTGGCATTCTAATGTAAATTTAGATAGAATTGTCATGTGAATCCGGCCTTGTGTGAAAGTTTTGTCCACTGAGGAGCTCTGAGCTGGAAGGTGAATTTTGTCTTCCAGGAATTTACTGTACTTGTTGTTTGGACTCTGGAGTGACACTTCAGAAACACCGTCTAGAGTCCCTTAGGGGCTACGTGTACCTGAGTGGATGACAACAGCAGAGTGGTGTCATGAGGGATCGTTTTGAAATCTCTTCATGGTAGTACATTTAAAGTAGACCTACCATGAGGAATTTCAGTCATCCAACAAAAGGTATTACTTGATTCTTGATTGTGAAATGTAGGATGTCAATGTTTTTACTGCAGTACCTGCTCACAACTGCAACACCAATCTATAACATACTTTGTCTGAATTGAAGGACAACAGTTTAAAATGTATGGGTATGCTTTGGCAAATAGTTGGCAATAAGAAGCATAACCAATTTGTAGTTAAAACATTCACTACACTTGTATGATGCTTGAAATACGTACTAGTTTTGTCAGCATGATGTAAAATGGTTCTGAAGCCTTTCTGTTCAGCAGCAATACTGCACACTTGCAATACTTGTGCATATGGGAGATGGGTAGGAAGACGTGTTCAGAAGTCTGATAAAGAATTCAAATTAATTGTGCAACAAGAACATTCCACCTCTGCATCAGTTAAACCACTGTAGAGACTGGGTTCAGTTACTCATAGCAGTTCCTCCGGCTTGGTGTTTGGATCCATCAACTGGGTGCTCGTGAGTGAGAAGCTGGTAGAGAAACCTCATGTCTACTGGTTTGTAATTTCTGAGAGGGATTATGTGAACCTTCCCCATATGTAATGTCCTGTCAGTAACAGTCAAAACTGGCAAGTAAAAAAAAAAAAACAGAGGTAGCATTCTCCCATGCCACAGCGAGAAAACCGAGAATGATAGAAATACCAGGGAGTGTGTGCAGATGTTGAGGAAAGTATGTGATGAGACAACAGATTGTAGTGGACAATCTGAAGCCGTGCACAAGAAAGCTCAGAGCTGTCTGCTTCTTTGGTGCAGTATCAACAAAACTGATGCTGAAAATTTGACAAACTGACCAAGATGCTTCCATCCTAGACATCAGTTTAAATCATGTCTCATTCCATGTGAATTAGGTGTGTGGAGTTGAAAATAGCTGAGATGGACAGAATAAGTTTTTACCTGCTGAAGAAGACGGTGAGAGAGAGGAAGGTCAATTCTCCCAGTCCAGAGCTGATACTAGCAAAGACCACACCTAGAAAACCAGTGTTTAAAATTTTAGCAGGTGAACAGGAGGAGGAGAAGGAGGAGGATAGAATTGTGTTGAATTTCAGATAGGAAAAAAAAAAAAACAGAGATTACAATTCTTCTGCATGACAAAGAAAAAAAAACAAGCATTTGATACAAACAGATCTTTTCATTAATTAAAGTATAAAGGGAAAAACTAAATCTTGGTATAATGTCCACTGATCATCTTGGCTGTGAGGTGGTCAACAGTGTGTGTCTATGACAGATAATTCTGTGAGTGGTCCATGCTAACACTTTAGCATATTGTGTGTTTAATGATAGCAGGATGCTAGACTTATGTCAAAGTTATAAAATGAGAATTCAGTTTGGGATTATGATGCATAATGTCTACATAGTTGCAGAACATGGGAAAAGTAGTGAACGCTGGTGATGGATCAAAAACAATGGGGCAATTTAATTTAAAAAAACTACAGTGTCACGCTAAATAAGCACAATAATAAATTAAGCTCATTAATTTATGTTAATCGGCACATAGTTGTCCCATCACCATCTCAGGTAAAAAAAAAACAATGAAAATCAGAGCCATGTTTTATAATGCTTTATAATGCTGGTGTTAAAATGAAACAGGCATGTTAAATTGGCAAAGGAAACCTAAATTCTCTACTTTAGCGCTCCATATTTTAAAGGACTATACCAGTCTTCGTGCATGTTTGAGCGCAGTACATACAACTTGCATATATGTTACATCACTGACATTTTCCAAAACATAAAAGTCTATTTTAGTTTTCTTGATATTTTTTCAAATCCCCTAACCTTCAAAATCAAATGTTCAGGTGACATCTTAAAATTCAGTGTTTCACCTTCTAACACATTTGCACGATTGTAGAAGATACGGCCATTTTAATTTCTGTCTTCTCCTCTGACTATATTTCCTGGTGGAGAAGTACAGTCTTCCTGCAGCTCTGGTTAAACAAAACTTCAGCAAAAGAACCCAACCTAATAGATGTGCTGTTCACTGTGAAGGATTACTTTCCTCAAACGTGTTTCAAGTCTCTACAAGTTAATTTTAATAGCATACTAGAATGAACTGAAACCAACAGCAGTCCTGAAGGTAGGAAGAACAATTCTAAAATTTACTGCTAAAGTCATGTATTTGTATGTATTTTGGGAAATGGCTGTCAGTAACCTAACATGTATGCGGGTTGTATATGTTGGGCTCAAACATGCATGATTGCCGGTATGGTCCTTTAAGAGACTGACACTAAGGTCAGAGAAATAAGAGGTCTGGACACTACCGAGAGTCCCGGTGCATGGCGGGTTGAAGGTGTGTGTGTGTTTAGTTGATTTGTACCTTTTAAGCATTAAGCTACATGATCATTCTGCTTTCTCTAAATCACAAAACAAACATTTAGACTTAAAGTACAGCCAGCATGTGACCAGTTAAGTTTGTACCGCATGCCAATTTACTACATAATACCCACCCACCAGTCTTTTCAAAAATTTGCATTTTCCTCTTGAATATTATCACTTATAATGAAAACAATTTAATTTGCTAAATAGACTCCAAAAGCAACAGCCATGATTTGGTCCTTTCTTGTGGCACTGCTATTTTTAATTTAGCCATTTTCAAATCATTGCTACTCAAACTGTGATACTGTCAGCAAACCACCATGTTTGATACCTGCTATACTGATGCATCCACAGTTTCAAAGCCTAATGCTGCGTTTGAGTTACCTCGGAAGTTGGATTTTTTCCAGTTGGAAGCTCCAACTTCTGAACTCAAACTGTTCCAGCCAAATGTAAAAATCAGCTGAACACCAATAAATACTGTAAGATTAAATAAACTTAGTAATAAATACTAACTAAAGTAAACTTAGACTACAGGACTGTTAGGTCATTTTACAATAATATTAATCACAGTATTAAACATTTGTGCAGAGAAGTAATATTCTGAAATTATTTACACTTACTATCAATGGCAAACAGTTACTATACACTATAGATAGTTAACTTGGTGATATATTTTGACCTTTTTATTTCAATGTCATGAAAGAAAAATACTTTATTCGCTTGTTAGCTGATAATTTCCATTCATAAAGCTCGCTTCCATGGCGCCGCCATGTTGAATGACATTATACTCGTGAAGTTGGGGTAGATAATTTTGATCCAAGTTTCCCAGTCAAATTCAAATGCTGTTCCAACGTATTTTTCCAAGTAGGAAGTCAGAAAAGTCTGACTTCCAAGGTAACTTGAACGCATCATAAAACTGTAACAATTTCCTGAGTACATCTCCTCATTATGTAAATTTATGAATGAAAAGAATAGAAGAAAAATAGTATCATGAAGACCTGAATTCAAATCAACACTGAATTTAAAGCCACAAATTCAGATCTCAAAATTCAAGTTGCGTGTATTCAAAATGCAATATTCAGGTTGCTCAAATTCAGTTTGAAAAAATACAGATTGAAAAAAAAAAATTCGGTTTGAAAACATTCAGATTGAACATATTCAGATGAAAAGATTCAGACTGAAAAAATTCAAACTGCAAAAATTAAAGTAGAACATCCGGGATACCAAGGATAGGCAATCAAATCGCACTGCAATTGATCCTACTTTTGGCCTTATGTTCTGCCATAATTTCACAAGTAGAAGAAGAGCAAGAGGAAGTCCATGTTAAAGAAATAGGTCATTCCTCAATAACAAGCACACTAAGTATGTACTTGCGCACTTGTAAGTTCATACTTGTGAAGTTGACTTGGAAGTACGGACTTGCAAGAAGAGAACCCAGAACGCTTAATTTCCAGTTGAGACAAAGCGACTTGATGACATCACCACACAGCTAATCAGCTGATCACACTAAACTGCACCAATCTAACAAACAATTTTTACGCTACACGAGTTCCATGTTTCCATTTATTATACTATTTAAAATATTTTTTCGGCTATTTGTTATTTATTTATTTTTATACAACCTGTATGTATTAGTTCATTGAGAGGGGTGGAGTTAATGCACAATAAATAAAAGGGATGAGGCAGAGCCGGCCAGCTTGCGGCTAGAAGAGCCAAGATGCTGCGGAAAAGAATGAAGAGATGTGCCGTTCTGTGGCTTTATGTTTATCATTATGCTGTCTATAGAACGGATGTTTTGTCACTTAACTAGAACATCATTAATATAAAAATAAAACATCACATCTTCTAGTATCATCAGCACCTATTATTCAGGGTCATAAGCAGGTAGTCACTTCCCGACGTGCAAACATGACAAAGTAATAATAGAAAGACCCTGAAGATCATTTTTAATACAATTCAGATAATAGAATTGTAGAATATTGAATTTGTAGTCTGAATAAAGAGCCTTTATTTAGCATGAGATGATTAACCTTACCTGCCTTTTCCTCCTGATGGGGCAGATTTATTACTGAAATATCAGAAGAGGTTGATGCTCCGATTGAGAAGACTTAAAATACAACCATTCATGCAAAAGTCGACCTATACTTCATCTTTCATATGAACGTTATGGTCCAGCTAGACAGACTTCTCTGTGATATAGTAAATCTAAAGTTATTTTTGACTCAGCACCTGATTTGGTGTCTGCTTATTAGGTCTATATGCAATGGAATGGAAACGTTTCTACAGCATGAGTTTATTATCATAAAACAAGTAAGATATTAATAAATACACAAAGATAAACTGTTAATTGCACAGAAATGTTTAATTGTGCTAGACTGACATAGCAGAAACAGAATACTAAAGAAAAGCTACGTTAATAGAAAACTTTTCCTTCAGTGGTGCAGCAGCGTGTCTGATGCATTTCTGCATGTTTGCGTTGGTGATGCAGGTTCATACAGTACACGCTGTACTCCGCAGATCCTCCGTGTTCAAACTGGACCGTTTTCCACCACGGGCTTCTTTCTCCCATCTCTCTCTCTCAAACACAAAAACACACATCAAGTGTCATATTCTAATACTTGTTCATTTACATTTGAAACAACACAAAGTTTCTATATGAAGTTAAAATATTAGGCTATTTTGCTTGTTCTGTTGCGTTAATTACGATGAACGATAACAAGCTTCTGTTGTTTAATTGTTGAGATAAACATGCAATCTGTAAAAATTTACATAAGCAGCTCTATTGTAAAAGTTACACAAACTTTAAATATCCAATAAAACCGTGAAATTCTATGGAAGCGTATTGCATTCACTTGAGAAAAAAAAATTCCACTGTTTTCCTGAATTAACGAGATAATTATCTCCGAATTTCTGAATTAACGAGATAACTATCTCAGAATTACGAGAAAAGTTTTTATTAATTAAAAAAAGATCGGCTCTGTTTTTCTGAATTTACGAGATACCGGTACCCCAAATTCCTAACAGAAGCGCTCTCACCTGTATGCGGTTGCTGCTGCGAATCAGCCGACGGTACCTCCAACAGTACCATATAATTCAAGGTTTACGTGGTCAACAGGTAGGGTATTTAAGTAGTATGTACATGTTACCTTGTTAATACAGAAAAACAGAGCAGATTTGTTTTTTCTTGAAAACTTTTCTCGTAATTCCGAGATAATTATCTTGTTAATTCAGAAATTCTGAGATAATTATCTCGTTAATTCAGAAAAACAGCAGATTTTTTATTTTTTTTTATTCAAGTGAATGCAATACGTTTCCGTAAAACTCAACTTTACCATCAGCTAAATCAGTATGTAAAGCAAAAAGTGCTGCATTTTACCTGAGACCAACGCTCATCTTACAAAAGGAGTAACAGCAGCACATCACGGAGACGTCAGAGCCGCCGGTAATAACCGAAGCGCTGCTGATACTAGTCTAGCTGCTGCAGCTAGCCGCTAGCAGAGCCTCCGGTCACCGAAAACATCGGAACAGATTTTTAATTCAGAATTAATCAGTCAACCACGTATTTGAAATCTAAACAGCTAATTTCTTGCATTAAAAAATCTCAAAACTAAATTTGGTGACATTAGTGTTATAAAACAAATGTTATAACTTACTGTTGTGCGTGTGACCAGCTTACTGCACCGCCACTGGTTGATGCAAAATACGGTGAACATTGACTTCCTCTTGCTCTTCTTCTAATTGTGAAATTACGGCAGAGCGCAAACTGATAGGCCAAAAGTAGGATCGATTGCAGCGTGAGTTGATTGCCAATCCTTAGTATCCGGATGTTCAACTTGAATTTTTGCAATCTGAATGTTTTCAATCTGAATTTTTTCAAACTGAATTTTTTTCAATCCAAATTTTTTCAATCTGTATTTTTTTAAACTGAATTTGAGCAACCTGAATATTGCATTTTGAATATACGCAACTTGAATTTTGAGATCTGAATTTGTGGCTTTAAATTCGGTGTTGATTTAAATTCAAATCTTTATGATGCTATTTTTCTTCCATAGAAAAGAAGTACAAAAATTACATCTGTTCAGATCCCGTTATTGCACCTGTCTACTTAACTTACTTTGTGCATCACTTTTCACATCCAACAAAAGCTACAGGGGTCGCCTGGCCAACAGGAAGTTGACAGCAAGCACCATCCCCAGGCCTGGCTCCAGGAGTGAGACCCAATGTGCCTAATCAGGTTAAGGTCTCTGATCTTTTAGAACCAGTTTTAGAACCAAAACAGAATAATTGACATCAGTGACCATTCCAGGAGCCGAAGCTCTTGACAATTCTGCTCCCAAACCTACAGGTTCCCACCATGATAATGTTTACTGAAGGGTAACGAACCCCAAACTTGGTTTGGGGTTCGTCTTTGTTATTTTGGGATAAATCTGCCCTTTGGTTTCATCACAGTCTCATTTCCAATGTGCATTGGTCTGGTTTGAAGCTGAGTGTGACAGAGTTAGATGAGGATCACCTCCCTTAATTCTCAGCCCAGAGTGAGGAGCGCTCTTTTATTTGCTAATCATTAAATTATTCTAATGATTTAATCTTATTTAATCATTAACTTATTCTGTCCTTTAACTTGTCCTGTAGTTAGATCTGATTCTTCTCTGTAAAGTCCTCAAAGTTCTGATAGTTATGTGAACATTAAGTTATCTGAACTTAAATATCAGGTAACTCATCAATCTCCTTAAGAGTTGTGCTATAAATATAGATCTCAGTATAGAACTAAACAACTGCAGCTGTTCATTTAGATATTAGATGACAGAAAATAAAAACTGACCCAAAAAAATTGAACCAAATTGAAATCCACCATCAGCACTTTCAACCAGGTCGGTTTCATTTCCAAGATAAAAGCTATTATTACATTGAATACGTACTCAAGTTTGACATTAAAAACAGTAGGAGAAGTTCATTACCCAGAATGCTCATCCACACAGTTGAAGAGAAGGACACAAGCAGAAAACTGGTTACTGCCATGCTGCTGCAAAACCATACTCGAACACTAGAACAGAAAAGAGGCATTAGAGGCAAGATCCTTTACATACAACGGTGACATCAGACACTAAACCAAATGACTGTTTAATACACAAAGCAATATTTCTGTCTCTGTTTATCAGACTGCCAAACAGAAGTCATGTTCTGAAGATGTGGGGTGTTTATCGTTTCCTCTCTGAGGGAATATGGCGGCTCCAGTTAGCTTCATGTTGCTGCGATGATCTGATCCTTTTATGTGAGGAAATTATCAAAACATCCCTAGAAACTTCTCAAGCCACTGCTGCAGCATAGTGCACCTCCTGTGAGTAAGAGTGTGTGTGCGTGTACGTGTGTGACAGGGTCATAAGGATGAGGATTTGAACGAAGCCGTATTTGGTGTGGGTGTAGGAACACTGCACAGATGGATGGCGGGTGGAGAAGTGATTACTGCTGCAGGAGCAGTTTGGGAAGTTTCTGTTTTTAATGTTGTGAAAATGGGTCAAACTTTGAGCTGACTAGTCAGTATTTCACTCACAGAGGGTTTAGAGCCAACAGGAAGTGAGTAATAGACTGCGATTGTTGCTTTAAACATACTTTATGAAACACACATCAAAAACCATAGTAACCATAGTAACTGCTTTATTCAGTAATTTAGCAGTAATATCACTGATATGTAAGATTTGGTAATCTACCAGTACCAACACAAGTACTTTGACTTCAGTACTCGTCCTTGAACAATATTTTTTCCAGTACCTCTTTCGTACTGCATTAACATATCTTTTTTTTATTTTAATAAATCTATTAAAGAAAAACGCTTTACAAAGATTGATGCTGATGATATAAACTAATGTTATAACTGGTGTTTTCTTCAAGTTTGAAACACAACAACTTGTCGGTTTGTGGAGAAACAAACTTTGGGTGGGTGTTGGTTTATACTGAATGTCTCAGAAAAGACAAAAACAGAAAAATCAAATATTTGGCTCATGTTACACTGCTGCCAGCTCATGTCATGCTCCATTATTACTGTTTTAATTCAGTTGCTGAGCTTTTTGATGAGTAATTCATGCAGAAATCTTCTCCAAAAATCAATTCCAAAGAGTTCCTTGCTTGTTTCTTGCTGTATTTATTCATTTTTGCTTCTTCAGTGTTTCAAACTCAGTAGCTGAAAACTTAAACTTTCCAGCCCAAAGCAAAAAAAAAAATAAAAAGCTGAACTATAGCATTAAACTACAGCACAACGAGAAACAGAATGTATGGGTTTATATGAAGAGTTTTAGAAGTGAAATGGGTTCTCCTACCCATATGGCAGTTTGTGGATCAGAAAGGGAGCAGACAGCTTGATGAGGAGCGTGGGGAGGATGTCGGCCAACAGCACAGCCTGAAGTGAGAAGGCACAGAAAAGCATACTGGCCAACAGCAAAACACAATTTGTCCTTTTAAAAAAATCATTATTTTTGAAATTTCCAAAAAAAAGTGGAAATTAGTATATTTTCTGTTTGACATTTTACATAAAAAGACCTGAATGTTTAGTGGAAGCCTTTTTCCTCTCCTGCCATAGTAGTATCTGCATCAAAGGCACATAAAACCAAGTGCAGCTAAACCTGGATGATTTAAAGTCTCTCACATGACAGAACTTACATCAATCTAACAGGTTGTTGCTACAGCCTGTAATTTAGCCTCTAAAGTAGTTTAAAAAAAATGTATAATCTGTTTTGCTTCAGCTTGTCATTAGCCGTGTAACCTGGACAGAATTTCAGTTCAGATATTTGTGGTTTGATTTATTGTCACTTCCAGTTTCAGATTCAATTGGATATTTTAAGCATCTTTTTAAATCACTGAAATATAGCACGTCATCACGTACTGATGGCTGGATGAAGCTTATTTGCTTGTGTTACATTTCACAAAACCAATACGTGAGAAAAGAATGATTCTGTTCGTTCAGATGCTTAAAGTTTTCCTCTGATGTCTACAGAATCCTTATTTACTGCAGTAGAAACAGGATTGCAGTCATAGCGGCTACTGTTGCTTCTGCTTCCACCTTCAAAGTCCATCGCCAGTGTGGCTGGAGTCTAGAATAAAGAGAGAAAATGGGTGAAAACTTTAAACCATTTGCAGTGACCACAGATAACTTTTAATTCAACATATATCTAAATTAATAAGGAACTGTTTTCATACAGGTGCTGTGGAGTTTTCTGATTCTTGTTTTTTGAGGATGTCGTGGGCGGTGCTCAGCATAACCACATAAGCAAAGTTATTGCACAATCCCAGGAGCCTGAAGAGATAATCAGAGGGCGAGATAATGTTTGCTTCAGTAACTGATAACTAAACCGAGGGCGGCTTTCTCTCAAAAAAAAAAAAAAAAAAANAAAAAAAAAAAAAAAAAACAGTGAATCTTAATGACATCAAAATTATTGCATTTCATCATGTATTTCCATGTTTCCTGTCACTCTGTTGATAAACCTGGCAAAATCTTACTCAGTGTGTATTTATGACCTTAATGTTACCGCATTTACAACTGCACCACTTCTACTTTATTATGATCACAAAGAAAGTTTAGTTTGAGCAGGCCTTTAAAACACACAGCAAATAAAAAGGCTGATAACAGATATCACATAAAGCAACACACAGATCAACAGATCAAAACGAATGAAAAAATATATACATGAACACACACACACACACACACACACCATCTGTAAATTTCATGGAATTAAAGGACCATATTGGTGATCGTGCATGTTTGAGGCCAATCTATACAACCCGCATACCTGTTACGTTACTGACATCCAATTTCCAAAACATAAAACCATGTTTTAGTTTCCTGTTATTTTTTCAATTCCTCTGATCTTTCAAAATCAAATGTTCAGGTAACACAAAACCTTTAAATTCAATGTTTCACCTTCTAACACTTTTGCACGATTGTAGAGGTGATGGTCATTTTAATTTCTCAGCAAAAGTCGTCTTCTCCTGGGACTATATTTCCTGGCGGAGACATACATTCTTCTGTGTAGCTCCGTGTTTGATCAGTTAAACAAAGTTAATTTGACACCCNAAAAAAAAAAAAAAAAAACTAATATACATCAATATACATCATGCTGTCTGAGATGGGTTATTTATCTCAAACATGTTTCAAATCTCTACATGTTGATTTTCATATCATACTGGAAAGAACTGAATGACAGTCTGGAAGGTAGGAAAAACAATTCTGATATTTACCGCTAAAGTAATATATTTTGGGAAATAGTTGTCACGAACGTAACATGTATACAGACTATATACATTGGGCTCAAGCATGCACAACCACCGGTATGATCCTTTAAATAGGACTTGTTTTGCTCTAATCCAAAGCACACAACAAACCATATGAAAGCAGTGGAACAGTTTTAATTAGAAAATAAAATAAAACTGTTTAACTGGCAAAACTGAATTGTCTTCATTTATTAAGTATTTAATTAATGCAAGAAACTTTTCAGACTTTTTCATTTTGAAACTGTTAAGTATTCTGTGCAGATTAGTAGTAACAATGTTCTGCATTTTAATTCAAGGCTTTATGTCAACAAAATGTGAAAACTGTTAAATGGTCTCAAATCTACCAAAGTGCTGTGCAAAGTACAATCAAATGCAAAGACAAACCAAGTCCAGTAAAACGCCGTGCTGACAATAACAAATAGTGTTAAAATGTAAATGGTAAATCCTTTTATTGTCATATGTGCAAGTACAGATGAAATTGAGTCTCTGCTTTTAACCTGTCCCTGAGGAGCAGTGGGCAGCCGTTGTACAGCGCCCAGGGACCAACTCCAGTCCTAAGCCAGCACCTTGGTCAAGCACTGACAGGAGAATGAAGCAACATTCATGTTTTTGATGGTGAGGGAACTGGAGGAAACCCACGCAGGCACAGGGAGAACATGCAACCCCACACAGCAAGGCCCTGCCCCGGCTGGGAATCAAACCCAGGACCTTCTTGCTGTGAGGCGACAGTGCTAACCACTGAGCCACCGAGCCTAAATGTTAAACTAGACTAAGCTCTGTCCTCGCTTTTAGCATTTTGTAATGGCAGCCTGAGCAGAAGACATCAAACATTATGAAGTGAACGTACTGAACACAATCATCTTACCAGCAACTTTATCAGTGACACAACTAAACCAGCCACAGTACAGTCTGTAAGAACTGATTCAAACACTGACGAGACAGAGTCTTTGAAACATTGAATAATTTTAAAGAACTTTCTTAAAAAGAGAGAAAAAGAAAAAAAATAAAGACTAAAAAGAAAAAGAAAAATTGGCAATGTATACTGGTTTGGTTTTCATATTGTTTTATAGAGTCCAGCAAAAGTAGAGCTTGGAGGAAAAATAACAAGAACAGCTATTTTTTTTTAAAAATCATAAGTATAAATAAACTCATAAAAATAAAAGCATAAAATCATTTTGAAAATCCAAGGTTTGGAATTCATTTCCTGTGATGGATGAGAACAGCTGGAACTGATTTTCACAAACTGTGCAAGCTTCATTAGTTTGGGCTGTAATTTAATAATTAACTTCTTGAATAATTTAATTGAACACTGGCTTTGTTAGAGCCGTAAACAGTTCAGCTTCCTCTGAAACAGGGTTAAGCCAAACTTTCAACTATTTTAAAACACTGGACACTCACCAAAATCCACTCCAGTTGCGCCATTTTGTGCAACGACCTTTAAAGAATAAATAAGAAGTAATAAGAATAAATAAGAAATAGCTTTATGTAACTCAGAAAACTGATATATTCACTCATCAGGTGAAAGTAGCAGCTGGAAGAAGAGCGAATTACCATTAACGCCGTTCTGCTGAACAGGATCTGCGCTGGCCGGCTGCTCCATGCTTTTAAAATAATAAATATAATAAATTTATGATAAAATACAACGAAAACTGCGTGATAACTGTAAAACAGAAGTTAACTACACCGACATGCTTTTATAAAGACACGCAGCTACAAACAGCCTTTCCCCTTTCAGCTTCGCCTATTCGCTTCACAATTTTGTAAACAGAAGAGCGGTGTTTCACTAATAGTTGCCCGCGGAAATAAAACTAACAATAAAGGTTCCCATTTACGAATTTATTATATTTATGAAATCTGCCGAGCTTTAGAACATATTAAAGACTTGTAACCTTCTTTGAGTATTTAAGAGCTGTCAATAAATTAAGAGTGATATTAGGTTCTCATATTTTTTGATGGTGGGGCAACCTTTTTGTTCACATTTGTATCACATACTGTATCTTTTATTAAAATAAATTAATACAAAGGGGAAATATACGAAATAAGAAGAAATGATAAAAAATATAGGCAGTACAGAGGAATTGTGAGTTTTATTGCTCTTGTTTTGATAATACACCTTACTGTGAATTAGAATATCTTCTAAATGAACACTAAAAATGTATGTCTGTATGAAGTTGTTTTAAGTGACGATATGATTGCAATCATTATTAACTCACTGACATTAATGTAGGCTAGAAATTTAAGATTTTTTTACTTAAGTAAAATTATTAATACCAAAATTAATGTTACTCCATCATACGCAAGAGTCCCACAATGTAAATTAATTAAAAACTAATCTTTAGTTTTTCTAAAAACCAGCTAAAAATTCTTTTTAAAAATTTCTAAAACCAGCTAAAACTCTTTAGCTGGTTTCATTAGCCAGTATACTGCTGGTTTTGTACCCACTGAACCTGAAAGATGTTAAAGGGAAAATGATGTTAAATGGAACTCAGTGGCCTCGTTGCTTGCATCCAATCACAATATGTTGAATAAAAAGAATTAGAGGTGTCCTCTATTCACATCTAATCAACAAAATAAAGTTTTGCATTATCGATGATACACATAAAATAAAAAATGATGTCACTTTGAAGCCAAGATGGTCCTATGTGTCACAGACAGTTTATACTCTGACTTTCTAATCAGAAAAAAAGGGTAAGGGTCACATCTTCCACACATATTAACAGTGGGCCCCACCCGGTTTCAGTGAATGTGTATGCCTGCTCAAAAGGGGCCAGAGAGGCGATGGGGTGTAGACAACTGTAATAAAAACATAACTTTAATCATGAACGTGTCCTATTCAAGCACAGATAAATCCCAATTCATCAAATAAAGGAGAGGAAAAATGGCACTACCCCCTGATGTTACTGCATTACATATTTGCAACAAGTGACTACAGCTGTCAGATTAATGTAATGCAGTTATAAGTACAATATTTCACTTTGAAATGCAATAGGGAAAAGTATGAAGTATTACAAAATGTAAAAACATACTGTTGAATAAGCTTGCAGTTGTTTTCTCAAAGAAGAGTCTCAGAGTCTTGTCTTACTTAGACTGAAGTTTATTGAAGGTGTTAGGATGCACCGGGAGATCGCACCAAGAGAATCTCTAAAGTATAGAAGTTACACAGTGGCTTTATAGAGACGCAGCAAGAAGGGAGCAGCTGGTCAGGACTGACTCCGTAAGGTAAAGGTCATCGTCTCAAGGAAAATAAAAGAGTGAAATGTTCAGTGTATGAACTGATAAAATATAAAAGTATAGAGTGTATGAATATACGATTTTCTCACACAGAACTAGTCAGGGAAAGCATAGTGTGTTGATGCTTTTCTACAGTTACAAGATAGAGAGTTAAGGAACGGGAGTCAGAAAGACATTCAGCAGATTCAGCACAGATCATATTTTCTAACAGTCATAAGTCACGTACTTCGCCAAATGTATTTTTTGCTCTCCTCCTTTGGTTAAAGGGGAAGGCAAGGCTGACAGTGCTGATTGATGCTGCTGCAGATTTCATCTCTCTGCAGCTTTAACTGCAGCTTTATACACATGCTGCGTCTGCAGACCTGCTGCTGCAAAGTGCAAACTCCATCATTTTCATCTTTTTACAAAAATTCATTTAATATTGCTATAAGAATTGATATGATGCTTAAGCTGTATTTGGTTCTTTATAGCATCGGTTCCAACATCATTTTTGTATTTTAACTTTGTTTTTGTCTTTCATTTGCTTATATTTTGCACTGCAAAAATCCTTGACAATGCAGCACAATCTTGAGATTTACATTTTTGAGGCCTTGTTTCTTAGCGAGATTAAGGCTTCAATCTAAAATGGATCACATGATAATCAAATGTAAAAGAATTTTCAAGATTGAAGTGGAGAAAAAAATGTAGAATAAAAATCTCTAAAATATTTTTTGGACTTTTTTCAGTCAAAATGTTCTTGTTTTTATTTTGCTGCTCATTTGGAGAGCTTTACTTGCTTTAAAATTTTGTAGATTTAACTAGAAAATCCATAACTCCAAAAATCAAAAAAATATTTACATATTTATTTTTTACTTACAACAATATGATGGCTGAATGGAGATCCTAACCCCNCCCCCCCACCCATGATTAGCTACCATTACATTCATGCTATTAATGTTTCTATGACAGAACAAGATGGTTATAAAATTATTTGACAAACATGCAACACATTGGAAATTGTATGCTGACTTTTTTTTTTTTTTTTAAACAGAATCTGATAAAAATGAATCTGTATTATTTCCAAATCTGTATCTTATTATGGCCATTTGTGCTTCCTGTTATTTATTGCATTGTTTGCTGTTGCCATTGTTGGGGGAGAGGATGTCCCACAGGGCCGCTGGCCTTAGATGCTTCATCTGAATATCACATCTGAAGGCATCAAGAAGTGGCGCTGTGGCGGCTCACTTCTCACGGATCAGTGGGTGCTGACTGCTGCACGCTGTCTGGATCTGTAAGTGTGAGTTTGTGTGCGTTCTGGCGTGTTTTGGAGTGCACAGAAGAAGACTAGGACCACACACACACACACACACACACACACAAAATATCTGACAAAGAAAATTTCAGTCCTGAAATGAATATCAGAAATTCGAGGAAAAAGTCTGAATTTTTTTGATTAGCGTCAGAATTTTGATAAAGTCACAGAGCTCACGCATTTAAATTTGGTTTCATTATGAAATGTTTTTTATTTTAGTTATAAATAATTAATTATTAATTATCTTTTAACAAAGAATTAGGTTCTGTTTTGTTGAAACTGGCCCTGTATTCACTTTAGCATACAGCGCATGAGGTTTCTGTGTGATTTTTGGAATTTGTGGCTGGTTTGTGAGGTGCTGCATCTTACCGCAGTTCAAAAGTATAGAACCACATTAATAAGTGCTAGCATGTTAACAAGCTAACTGTAGACATGTTAGCATGCTAATGTTAGTGACCACTGCTGTTGCTATTTTGGAGTCCTGCTTCTAATAATTCAGATTTTTTTTTTTTCTTCCACCAAACTCTTTTCCTCTGCATTTTCAGATTAAGCTCAAAACTCTTTTTTTTTATGTGACCCTAAAGAGGACTTTTGAAATGGTCTTCTTCTATAGTGAGATTTTAAAAGAGTCATATACATTTCTTGTGTGTGTATGTGTGTGCACATATGCAGGTGTTTGGATAATGGAAGGTCCTCACAGTTATAGTAAAACAAATTTGTGTGTATGTGTACACAGGCGGCTCAGTCCTAATCTGCGGCGATCAGTGATTTGGGCCGACTCCCATGACCTGCGTGGGCCCTCCAAGGGTTACCAGGGTATTCAGCATGTGATCATTCATCCTAATTACCAGGCCAATGGCAACCTAAACGACATCGCTATGATCGAGATGAAGAAAAAGGTTGAATGTCAGGAGTGGCTCTTGTGAGTCTACCCACCATTCAGGACAGCTTTGACTCAGCGTCTGAGTGCTGGACGTTCATTATGCTTACATTATGAGCTTTGATCGATAAGTTCTGAGCCTGACACTTAAGGAACAGCTGGGTTTCCACATCTGCCACATTATTTGAGCTCAGCTCAGTGATTATAATTTACAAGTTTCAGATGAGTATATATGAAATGTACACAATCAACAAATGAGGTAGATGTGCACTGATTGTGTACTGACTGCTCTCTATGACTGGGCTTTGAACTTGTTTAACAGCGACCTTACTCACCTGATTTGCCCCTCAGACTTTCATCTCTTTGCAAACATGAAAATGACTTTAACTAGTACCCATTTGGCCTCAGATGGTGGTGATGTCATATCTGTGGAGGATTTTGTATCAACTGGCCCAGCTGAACTAAGCTGCACATAACTTCCTGCTTAGCACCACCATGGGAGCCCAAAACCAGAAAATTAAACACATAAAGTCTCTCTTTGGGTTCATCTGTAACTTATTATGTTAATGTACCATGTTGGTATAATGTAACCAGATGATCAGGTCCAAGATGAATATCTGGACCTGCATGTGTTGATCAACCATCATAGGATACACATGCCTGAACTTTTTCATGAAGACTGGTATCTTCTAATTGTGTATAATACAAATACAAACAATTGTAGAAATCATTATGTTCACAGAAAGGCACGTACGTTGTGATCTGGGTGACCTTACTCCTAAAATCCAGATTAACTAAGGACAGTTCCCTGCTTCTATGAATTTTATGTGAATATCTTGAACCAAACATCAAGAAAAAACAAATAACAGACTAAGACTCATCGAGATGACTTTCTGCAGTGCAGAGTAGACATGGAATCTAGCAATGTTCCAGGAACATGCGATGATGCTGTCAACAGCTAAATAGACAAAAAAGGACAATTTTTCATAATGGTGGTGTTCTAAACACAAGAATGTCCATGAATACACATCTTATGATCTCTTCCTTCAAACATTACTCTCTCTCACCCTGTGTGTGTGTGTTTGCATGCAGTCCCACTTTCAGGTGAGGAAGTCCTTCAGCAGCTACGGATCGCCATCGTCCGTCAGAGTGTGTGTCAGGCAGCGTATGCTGAGCTGAGAGTGGCCATGCTTTGTGCTGGAGGAAGGACACCTGCAATGTGAATTTGACTGTTTAAGTCAGAGACACAATGGATTCATTTAAAAACTCCCTTTTTCTTTTATCTCCAGTGATAATTCAATACTTCAGTGCAGAATATGGATGTTCAATTCTTTGCATTTAATTAATTTAGCTTTTTACGTTCAGTTGAATAATTCAGCTTTAGCATCATTCATCATAATTTATCAGTGTTGTTATCAACAGCTAAATCATTGACATTAGCAGCATCATCTATCCATGATCTGACGCTTTGATAATTGCAAATTTAATATTATTGAGCTGTGTTGTCACAACAGTGATCAAATTGGGTTGATGACACTTATGCAAGACTGTAAAAGCTGTCTTCTCCTGGGACAATACTTCCTGGCATAGAGTTACATCGTCTTCCGTGAAGCTCTGTGTTGGATCAGTTAAATAAAGTTACTTTTGACAGTAGTATATTTTGGGAAGTGGTTGTCAGTAACATAACGTGTATGTTGATTGTACATATTGGGCTCAAACATGCACAATACACCTGCTATAAAAGCACAAACTGTCTCATGAAACGGGACTGCAGACATGCAGCGCTGTGTTGAATTTCAAAATATCAGCTGCGAGCTGTGACAGATTTCAGAATTTGGGAGCAAAACAATGGCCATGTTTAAAACAAACAAACACATACAATATATAGACAAATTATAATAATAATATTAGTTGTACAAATATGGTTTTGATAAAACCCTTTTTAACCTGCTCCTGCCCTGCAATCTTAACACAATAGACTTTATCACATTATAGGTCTCACATAGGTTTTAGGGTTTAGGTGGTGGGGGTGGTGGGCTTGCAGGGCAG
>VXCM01007309.1:0-22346 GCA_014773175.1 Lucifuga dentata
TCATCCTACACACCACCATCCTATGCTGTCTGGCTACACTCTCACCTACCACTACTTTGCAGTCAAAAACTGTCAGGAAGGGCATCCGACGTAAAACCTATGCCAAAGCAAAGATGCGAATCAAACCACTACACTGGTTATTACTGGTTATTACTGTCACTACTCGTCTGTGTGTTTTTGTCTTTGTGTTGTTGTTCAGGTGTTTAACCCTCCTTGATAGAAATTGTTAGTTTTAAATAAAGTGTAATAGGTTGGTCGAGGAGGGCCGGTGAAGGTCACACACACACACACATTCACCTACGCACTATAAAAAAAAAAAAAGAAAAATAAAAAAATAATAAACAAAAAAAAAATAAAAAATAAAACATATCGGTACTTCTTCGTTGTTCCTGCACGGTGCGCTGCACTCCTTCAATGCAAATAAAGTGATGAGGTGCTGATGAATTCTACATGTCAGCTGCAGAGACATTTTCTAAAGACATGAACAGAGAAAACACTGGAAAATACCAAAATTTCTGCTGCTGGATGGAGACTCTTTGCTGGAAAATCCCTCACGGTAAAGCTTAGCTAAACACGCTAAACACGTTTAGCTAAACACGAAGTTTAACTAAACATGCTGAACTTTAGCAAAACACACTGAAGTTTCACTAAACATGCAGTTTCGCTTTGAACAGGCATGTTTTCAACAGGCACTGCACTATCTTTAGTATAAAGCCAGAAATTTGTTCGCCTGTGGCACCAATATCTCAACAACCTGGCACTGTCCATGCAGCAGGATACACTCCAGGCGCGGCAGCATATACTCTGCTCCACAGCCATTTGTGGCCAGCTGTGGCACACACCATAAAGTCCGGCCTGGTCCAAACAGGCATGTTTTCAACAGGTACTGCAGTAGTCCTTCCAAAATAGCAAAGGAAATAAAATTTCTGATGTAAAAGCTGCAGCGACCATGATAGGTCAGCTGAAAAAGATGGGACAGAATACAACAAATCTGTCCCATCAAATACGATGGGACAGAATACAACAGAAAGTGAAAATGTGGCAGAGTGAAAATACAACAGTACTACTATAAATGAAGATAGGTATGAACAAAATTGTTGGAGAGTGAAGCAGTCACTGAATGGGAGCTGGGCTGTGGAAGACTGACTGGAAATCCTTGGCTGATGAGATTTCACTTACTGGGCAGATTCAGAGACCCAAATCAAAAACATTTTCGAAACCAGTTTTCTAACGTAAATAAAGAAACAAGACTGTGGCACAAACAAAACTGTCAAAAAGCTGGCAAAACAGACTACTTTTGGTTGAATGTAATGAAAGTTCTAAAACTATAAACATTATGAAAAAAAGGAGAAAATAAGAGGTTTGAAGATCTGATGTCAATCTGTGGTTGTGGTGAGAGTCTTTGAGTTTATGTATAGACTGTAACATCTTTAGCTGAGTTGATGCTGTTTCAAGGTGAGTACTATGATTCTCTGTAAAAGTCAAGGTTCTCAGTAAAAGCCACTACAATACGATACAGAGTTGGCACATTTAAAATCATGCATGAATTATGCTAGTTAACTCACTCCAACTAATGGCTCTCTACAATACATAAATAAAGGCCTTTCTATTGAAACCTTTACCTAAATCCAAACCAAAACAGCCACATCAGTACAAAAAAAGCTAACAGACAGTGTTGTGGTCATAAGGATTACTCAACATGGAGACTATAAGGAGATCTCTAAGCTGTGCTGGCCTGGTCTTACAGGCAGCTATATATACCCTGAAATGTGAGCAGATAAGGAGAGCGCTGAGGTCTGTGAGGGCTCTGCCTTTCAGCCCAGCACAACATGTCTCCAAGCGGTTTCATATTGAAACTAGGCTGGTTGTGTTGAATAGTGTCATGGTTTATATGACACTATATGGTGATGAGGTTGTACAGAGAATGGGACTGACATGTGGAACAGTTCACTTACTTCTGTGGGTCATGGTAGGATGCTCACATATAACAGACAGTTTTTAAGCACTATGACTGCATTATGAATTAAATGTAATCAATGATACCAATGGATCAGAACTCAGAGGAGTTATGTGTGTGTGTGTGTGTGTGTGTGTGTGTGTGTGTGTGTGTGTGTGTGTGTGACAGAAAGCATCCATACGTGAAGTTGTTACCTGCTGTGTGGATATAGCAGTGTCAGTACCTACAGGCAGAGATGGGTTTGGGGCAGCTCATCCTATTGAAACTACCCTGCAGAACACACACGGATCCCTCCTGAGAAAACATACAATCTACATGAGCATCACAACACCAATCTAACATATGGGACAGCAAAACAGACATCTCCAATGTGAATCCTTTTTACTTGACTAAGAAAATGTGTTTGTTTAAAATTGGCAAATTATCACAAGAACCCCCAATCTATTTGGACAGACCTGCATGAAAAAATTAAAGACAACATAAATCGTCATTGCTACTTCTTGTCCTGTCTCTCAGTAGCAGACAACCTCAACAGAAATGAGGCCAGTAGCATTCAGTATACTGGTCAACCCATTCTCTGGATTTCATTTTATTAAAGATTAATGATGTCTGCTTCAGCTCATATTAGAAAAGTTGGAAAAGTTGCTCAGTTATAAAGGTGCAGGTAAAGAGAGATCAGCTGGTGACAAACTGAAAAGCACTTCTCTGTTCTTCTAGTCATGCCATAAGTATTATGAAACTAACAAATATAGAAACGTTAGCCATCATTAACACCACAGGAAAATTCAGCCTACAGCAGAGCAAACAGCATGCATTCTACACCTTGAAATGACAAGCTATAACAAGAATAAAAGAGGAAGAGTGGCAGTTAAATTGGCTTGCAAGAGGCTCACCCTTGTTGTTCTGAGTGGCCAGGCCAATGGATTGAAAGTGATGGGATGCTACTTGGGAGGCTGTGGCTCCTGAGTGTGAAACGATAGTACGAGCACAGCAATCCAAAATGCCACAGATCAAGTTACAGAGGCGGTAAATTTAGCAGATGCCTATGACCTCTACACATCGCTCAGCACTCAGTGGGCATTACAAAATTGATCTTAACGGCATAACGTATAGCGGCTTTATTTAAACCAAATTTGGCAAGCAGCAAATTCACGACAGTCAGCAGGCTGGCTGATTCCACAGAAAATAAAGTCTGTACTTTACTTTCCTTTGCTTTCCTTACTTTCCTACTTTACTTTGTAGTAAGGCTGGAGGATATGAAAATTTTATGATTTTTTTTATATTGATCAATATCAATATATATTGAAGCCATATCACATGAGAGGGAGTACTGTTATATTGTATATCAGCACAGCTGTGATTGGGTCGTGGGAAGATAATCACAGCTGTGCTGATATTCAGTATAACAGCACGACCCCGGAGTCTGATGCTGCTTTTATACAACAGTTCTACAAGCACCATTTATTAGTTAACAGTAATAAGCGGCAGCAGATGATGATGTTTATTTATTTAATCATTTATTTGGCTCCACCAACACAAATAGTTCCACAACTGGACTAGGACTAGACTGTTGAAGCAACACATAAACATTTTTGCTTTAGTGGCATGTGTGTTTGAGCCCTGCACGGGCCTCAGGACGCGTCAGACCCAGAGGCAATTTACAAATCGGGCCGAGTTTCAGGCTGAATTTCACAACACTGGCTCGGGCTTTATTCCCCATCCTCTCTCCAATTACAGTCATAACACACCTCCTGAAAAAAAAAAAAAAAAAAAAAAAAGACTGTGGGCATCGGGTAGGGCTGGGGCTGAGAATTTCATTAAGTATGGCTTCGGGTCAGGTTCGGACTGCAGGGCTCTGATGTCTGATTTCAATGAGTTCATAGGTTGATCTGACAGCATGTTGCTCCATCGTTTCCTGTTCGCCATGCACGGTCTCCAGTTAATATCGGCTAATTA
Source organism: Lucifuga dentata (assembly GCA_014773175.1). NCBI lineage: Eukaryota > Metazoa > Chordata > Actinopteri > Ophidiiformes > Bythitidae > Lucifuga > Lucifuga dentata. Next base: position 3,914 of record VXCM01007309.1, read on the forward strand.
ATGGTTATTTATGTAAAGCGGAGTGATACGTATAGTTAAAAGTTAAAAGTCCCAGTGCTGTTATACTCTATATCAGCACTCCTGGAATGCCTCCTGTCCATTTAAAATGCTTGGTCGGCACTAACTGTTGTATAACACGATATAAATCATGGCAAAGATTCTGCTTCATTTCAATTCACTTGAACTTAAGATTTATTTTAACATTTTCTTTATACATGTTATGAACGTAAGAAATAACCAACAATTATATGGACTGAAAAACTGCAAATTGCATCATCCTTAATAAATAAATCTAAATTAATAAGCAGCAATCCAAAATGTTTTTCAGCAGTATGTATTGGCATAATATCTTTTCCAGTAAAAAAGCACGTGTGACGTCTTTGTGTCTTTGTGTTTTTTTGGTCATATGGTGCGACAGCAGAAAAAGTAGACTGTATGGTAGCTTGTTGACGTGGAGTGTCTCCATCCCGGGGGACGGGGTTTGAAGTTGCTGCTGTGTGACCCCATAAGATGGCAGCGCTTGAGATGGTAAAATAAGTTTGCTGTACAGCTGTACATCATATTACAGTGAACACGGCCACTCTGTTTAATGATAATAATTGTAATAATAATAATACATTTTACTTGTGGGTGCCTTTCGGGACACTCAAGATCACCTTACATCAGAATTTGCAAAATAGCAACATCATGCAGAAAATTAAGAACATAAAAACATCAAAAGCAAAAGAACAGTGAATCACAGTGAGAAGTGAGTAGGCCAATTTAAACATTTAAACATTAAACTTTAAACATGACCTATTTGCTTTTTAATTCAATTTAATTTAATTCAATTAATTAATTACATTGAATTAACTTAAATTCAATTCAATTTAAAATATAAAATACATCACTGCATTACAAAAACACATACAAAATAAAATATACATTTATACATAAACCCCTAAAATTATTCAAAACACAATCTAAAGTGTAGCCCTTTAAGAATATGAGAACACAAACAAAACAGTGTTTTTTTTTTCCTTTTAAACATACCTTAAAAAAAACAAAAAAAGTAGAACAGGACATAATCAGCGCACAGACGCCGCAGGTCTCTGTGAACAGTTCAGTTCAGATTTTAAATAACTAAAAGGATGCCTTTTTTAACTTCTTAAGCCTCATTTATACTTCACGCTAACTATGCATACGTGCAGTTAAAATGGCCGACACACGTTTTTAGCATCAGTTTGACGCGTCGTTTGTGCGCATCATCCAGTATTAGACGCTAGAGACGCAGCATACCTACAGAAACCACAGGGGGCAGTGTTGTGAACATTTGTCGTGACGTGAGCAGCACATGCGGGACCAACAAGTAAAAAACAATGTTTTTGGACTGTGGATAAATTTAGCCTTCTTTTGGCTAAATCCGATGCGGCTATGCGTGTTAATTAATATAGATGGTCCCTGTAAAACTAAATAAATGAAAAGTGTATTACTGTGCACAGATAACCGATGACAGACAGAAAAATGGCTGTAAGTTTTGAGGAAAAGCTGATCTGCCGTAGAAAAGCCGATCTTGTGTTTATAAGCCGACTCCCTGATTTATTTTTTAGATTTTTAAAGAAACCGGTATATTGTTCCATCAATTTATTTGTTTAGCAAATTACCTGTTTTTCTGGGTATTGTCATAGTACTCCTGTGATTTTCTGAAAATAATCCTCGTACCAGTAAACATGATATTTATTTCAGCAGCTGATTACCGTAACTGACCAATCACAGCAAAATGTGTTACTGGCCGCCGCAAAATGTTTAGTCAGGAAAAATGTCATTCTAAGATATAATTTACTATTTTCCAGATGAAGATGATTGGATAAGTGCTCTTTATGTATGTTTGTTGCTGCAAATGCTTGTGTAGCTTCTAGCTTAACTCTCCATGGCTACTAAATTGTGTCTGTAAATCAGGTCACGGCGCCTCACATCGTTAACTACAGAGGCCAGTATGTACACAATTCCACTCATGACGCGCGACACGAGTGCATGTGTAGGCATAGTTAGCATGAAGTATAAATGAGGCTTTATCCACAGCATCACTTTCTCTGGACAGTCATGCTACTGAACTTTATTTTCTTCATCATCGCTTGATTTTTTGGAGTTTCATTGCTTTCTGACATCTTTGTCTGACTTTCACTCACATATCACCACATGGGCTGAGGTATGCTCACTGTTTAGATAAATGCTGCTTTGAGGAAGTGGGTGGGCTTTATTATGACAATGCCACCAGATTGGCTAGTTTGTTCCAGTTCTGAGATGCTATTGGCTGTTTGAGCCGTCATTAACTTCCTGTATTCAATCACTATTTGCTATCAACTTTATATTGACGTCTTCATTTTTATACTGAAGTTTTTATTTTTTTTATATCGTGTTGTGACTTTATATCGTTTATATCGTCCAACCCTATTTTGTAGTCTGAGGGGCTAGTTTAACATGCATGAAGCATCTGAAATTCTCTATTAACAGGGCTCGACATTAACGGTTGCCCGATTGCCCGGGGCAACCATCGCCTTAGTTCAGGCCACTACGTACCTTTGGCAGGTGGCCCGACTGGGCAACCAACCTCCGAACACTAATTCCATCCAGTGTGTCGTGATTTTAGATAAATCTTCACATATTTGTGCAGTTTTTTTTAGTTCGACTCAGTCCGCCATTTTACTCACAAAAACTGGTCGTCTGCACAGCTTTTCACACAGGTTCTAATATTAGTGCACTGATTCGGAATATAGAGAAAATCGGTGTTAAAATGCTAAAATTCAATTTTAATTATTAAGTTACTGACAAGAACGTTGTTTGACCTCCAGCAGTGGATTCCAGCAGCACTAGGTGCTGGAATCCATCTGGGCTCACTCTCAGGGNACCTCCAGCAGTGGATTCCAGCAGCACTAGGTGCTGGAATCCATCTGGGCTCACTCTCAGGGACAGAGTGAGAAGCTAGGACATCCGGGACGGACTCGGAGTAGAGCCGCTGCTCCTCCACATCGAAAGGAGCCAGTTGAGGTGGTTCGGGCACCTAGTAAGGACACCTCCTGGTCGCCTCCCTAGGGAGGCCCTGGGGAAGACCCAGGACACGCTGGAGGGATTACATCTTAGAGGGTCTGGCCGAGGACAGGGAAGTGTGAGCCGGTCTGCTTAGTCTGCTGCCACCGCGACCCGGACCCGGATAAGCGGATGATAATGGATGGATGGATATTTTTATGTGAATAATGAACATGCACATTAGAAAGTTTGGATGGAAACACCGTTAATTCGCATAAACTACAAAATGCGCATTAAAAATTTATGCGCTTGGCAGAGGTGGATCAACTGATTATTCGCATAAGACAAAATGTGAATAAAGTGGATGGAACCAGGTTATTCGCATTAAGATAAGGAAATGACATGCTACCTGGTGAGCATGCATGCACACACACGCGCGTGCACGTACACAGATACACACCTCAGAAGAGCAGATAGTCATTAGCAAGCGCCTGCAGAACAATGGATCCGTTTTTCGCTATATCTGAAAAATGTATAAAATTTTCACAAATAACTTGAAACGCCGTGTAAACGATTGTTTTACCCACACTGAAAGTTTCACCACCACACGGTACTCAGTACTTAACGAGTTTATAGGATGCCAACGTGCTATCGTTAGCATTGCTAGCCTGTTGGCTGCATTAATAAGATGTGTATAACTGCATATGAGCTGTAATAAGTATTCTTTCACACCAAGGTTTCATTGGAACTCTGCATGCTGTATGTTTTGCTGTGGACATTAGTTTATGTAGCATTAAATCACCTCTGAGATAATTCATAACGTAGTTGATGGAAACGCGCATCAATTTACATTTCCTTTAATCGAATAACCAGAAATGTGCATTAAATATGCAAATAAGTTGGATGGAAATGCAGCTAATGTGTAGTACAGTGAGAATGTAAAAAAAAAAAAAAAGATCTATGATTTTTTAAAATTTCTGTGCTGCCCTACTGAACAAAGTCTGGGCAACCAAACAATTGGTCAGGGCAACCACAATTCACATCCAGGTGGTCCGACCGGGCAACCACTTTTGAAAGTTAACGTCGAGCCCTGATTAATGACACCAAAGCACAGTGAAGGCCCTACATATTTAAGCAACAAAGGAGACAAAAACAGACTTTTAAGGTGCAGTGTTTCAATTACAAGTAAAATAGATTTATTTAAAAGAATTCAATTTCTCAAATTCCCCATTTTAAATAATTATGTATTTGTTTAGTTTTTATTTTCAGTATGTTCATCTATGTGTTGAGTGTTTAGAAAATTAAATTTGCTGGAAACATCTGCTAAATATGTATTAAAAATATATTATTTTAAGTAGGAGTGGGGAAAAATACTTTTTTGATTAACTGCAATTCAAATTTAAATAATTCTGATATCGATTCATAAAATAAAAAGTTAATCTTTTAAACAGTCTAATTTTTAATTGAACACTAGTAGCGTAAGTTCTGTGAAACATAGTGCGATTATACGGAAAGCATAGAAGACCAATTGTATTAAAACAACATGACGGCTGTGGGTGCTCTGACACCTTCAGATTTAGATGTTTGGACTCATTTTAGCTTTAAATCAAAAGGATACAAATGAGCCTGACTAAAGTAAGAACACTTACAAAATATGTCAACATGTCAACCAAATCACTAAAGCAGCCTTTTCCACCTGAAAAACATCGCCCAGCTTTGACCTTCCCTGTCCTTCACTGCGGTCGAAACCCTCATCCATGCCTTCGTAACCTCCAGAATCGACTACTGCAACAGAATCCTCTACAGTTTACCAAACAAAACCATCAATAAACTGCAATACGTCCAGAACTCTGCTGCTCTCCAACATCTGCCGCCGAGAACACATCACCCCGTCCTTCATGACCTCCACTGGCTCCTGGTCCACCACAGGATTACATTCAAAACTTCTTCTCACCACAACACAACAACACAGCTCTACCCTAACCTGAACAAAGTTAGCTGGCCAGTGTAAGAGTTTTTTGAATTGGCTAAAAAAGACAGGGTGTTGGTAGACGCCCCAGTCTGCAGGAAATGCCAATCGACAGGAACCACCAACCTGTTCACCAACTTCACCTCCATCATCCTGCAGATTTCACCACGGTAGAGAGAGGAAGTAGCAGTTAGCTTGCTAGCCNTTCACCTCCATCATCCTGCAGATTTCACCACGGTAGAGAGAGGAAGTAGCAGTTAGCTTGCTAGCCTTGAAACAGGAAATGTTCCATGAAGGTCTTAGTTGTGTTGTTAAAGCTAAGGCCTATCCCTGCTGTAAATAATTTTCTGAGGATGAAGGAATGAAATTGCATTAACAGCACATTTGGGGTTATCTGGATGTGACAGGGTGAGTTTGCTGAATGTTTCTCAGGGCTCAGAAAGGAGAAGATGCATTTTTCAGCAAGTGGCTCGTCTGCTGAGATTTGCGTCCCCAATGTAAATAACTTTCTGAAGATGAAGGAATGACGTGACATTAAAAACCGACATTTGGGTTATTTTTGTGTGACAGGGTGAGTTTAGTGCATTCAGCCTCCTCAGGAGTGAGAAAGAAATAACAGCAGAAATAACAAATAAATAAGAATGGAGGACTGAATCTCTGCTGCCAACAGAGTTACTGTAGGTATTAGGCTGGATTCACATGCTAAGTGTTGAGCGTTGCCGGGTTCCATTATTGTGTATTGGGAGCTGAGTGGTGACTCCTAACGTTGTGTCACACCACCTTGAGCACCGAGTTTTGATGCGATGCAAAGTTCAACTAAATTCAACTTTGACCTTTCTGACGATGACCTTTCCAACGTGCAACCAATCAGAACACTGCTGTACGTCACGTAAGCAGAAGCGCCACAACAATGGAGGAGAAGCTTATAATCTGTAGAGTATACAACACAACTTTAAANAAAAAAAAAAAAAACAAGGCCCTTGTCTGGCAAAATGTCAGCAGTCAGACAGGGACATCAGGTTTGGAAATTGTTATATAGCGTCTGAAATGTGCGGTTTCATGCACCCACATTTGCTGTTTTTTTCCACTTTTCTTCTCCTACTAATAAGAGCTTTTTTTTTTTTTTTTTTTTTTGCGATGTCCATGTCGCTACCCGAATTGAAACGGAAATCCGATTTTAACCACAAATGTGCAAAGATCTCGTGTAGGCTACATCCTGTCTTCACAGTCCATGGTAACCATTAAATTGTCATTAGCAACGAGCACTTCCTATCAGTGCGAGGCTGAGCAGCGCTAGCTAAGCACTGAACGCCCAGGTTGGCGGCAACACTCAATGCTTGTTATGTAAATCCGTTGTCCTGACAAACAGAGCAACCACTCAGAATGACCTACCAACACGATGTGCGCATGCGCAGTGCGTTTCAAAGGTGAAAAAAAAATTCCATAGGACAAGCCCATAATTTTGAGCTACCCAGGATTTTCACGGTGAGAGAGTGGTCTTCTACAGGTACATTAAATGAAATTAGGTTAGATTTAAAATGTTATCTCTAAAATTATTAAGAAAAANTACAGGTACATTAAATGAAATTAGGTTAGATTTAAAATGTTATCTCTAAAATTATTAAGAAAAAATCTAATATTTCTTATTTTTCAGTTATTTCAAAATGCTTATGATAATCAAATTATCTGTTTGGGTGCATGGAAATAAGGTGTTGGTAATTTCTGTCCCTGTAAATGGTTAATTATATAAAATATTTTGAACTAGTACTAAATGGTTGATTATATAAAATATTTTGAACTAGTACTCTGTCTTCTATCTTCTACAGTATTGAGAAATGTCTGACCATTATTATTCTCCTCAGGTTCAGCGCAACATTTGTCTTTGATGGGCACATCATGAGTGTCTGCAACCTGACCCTGCAAATGAAAATTACATTTGCTTTAAATGCAAAAAACATAGGTGTGGGAACCCTGAATTGTTATATATACAGTATATATATATAGATATATATATATATAGATATAGATATATAGATATAGATAGATAGATACTGTGTGTGTATATATATATATATACATACAGAGAGAAAGAGAGATGTAGTATATTATCATTTTTTTATTACTTGTTCACTTCTTCTGTTTTACTTATGTATGTACAATGTGCCTCTTTATGGGATGTTCACAATATGTTCTCTGATACACTGTTTGCATTACCCCTTTTGTAAAACTCAATAAACAAAGTGGGGAGGAAAAAAAGACAAGTGAATATGTGTGTGTGTTTGTGCACGTGTTGGATGTTCATTATGAGCTACTCAGTTATAACCACATTTATAGAGGTGGTATGTCTGCTTCTCACACATATCTAACCTGAGTACTGACTAAACAGTGCTTTTTTGCTGGGGTAGGTCATTAGGAGTGAGAAGCTTAGTTCAGTAGACCGTTTGGATTTAATACAGTTTTATTTTCATCTTGGCTCAAATATACAGATATAGTTTGGTTTTTGGCTGTCAAACACCACGTTATTATATCTTTGGTATCCCTTGAACGTATTTTAAATGATACTACTTTTTCCGGTTCACTGAAAATTAGTAAGTTGTGCACACAACTTCGTTTTTTTTTTCTCCATGAGCTCTCCCGGGCTCCATAATCTTTCATTCAAAATATTAACAAAAATATAACCTTTAATTAAAGCAAAAGAGTTGAAAGGAAAAATAAATTTGTATCATGAAACAGATATTTTTCTCAGTGGGTCTGGAAGAGGCCATGTGTGTATACTGAGGCCGATGATGATGATGATGATGGTTCAAGTGGCCAAAGAATCTCCAAGCATCACAGCAGGAGAATTACAGAAAGTGTCCAAAACTACAATCAGATGCCTCCAGACCCACTGAGAAAAATATTTTTCATGGTAAGAATTTCTTTTTCCTTCTAATTATTTTACTTTAATTAAAGGCTGTAGTTTTGTTAATATTTTAAATAAAAGATCAAGATGATGCACAATAAAGACTTTTTTCGCAGCCCATTTTGCTTTTCTTTACCAAGGGGGTCGACATTTGTGGAGGCTCTGTGTATATATGAACACTTCAAAAAGTGATGTATGGGGAACAGCAATTACTTTAAAAGTATTTAGTTCTTTATTAAAACATATGACGTCTATATGCACGACAGTGGAAAAAGACAGGCGTACTCTGGCGAAGGAGATATCATTGCATCCACAGAGGAAGGATGGAATGACAGAAGAAGAAGCCGCACCGATATAGCGCAGTTCTGGCCCTTCGCATTTGGTTTGATTTTGGAGATGTAAGGTTAATTTAATGGATTCGTCATAAAGGAATCGTAAAGGGGTTAGTGCGTGTGTGATGAAATAACCTTTAACAGAATCCGTGAAGGGGGCCGAGAACAGATTCAAACAACAAAAACAAATCTATTCAATATCTTTAATTATCTACAAGGGGTAATTGAAACCATTAATCATTGCTACCGTCTCCCAATTAAAGGCTGACAGATGAGTGACTCATGTACAAAGTTAATATGACGCTCAATAGGATTATTTCAGCTGAGTTCACCTGCTCAGGTTAGCCTGACATCAGCACCGTTTAAACTTGAGATTGTAAGAAAATGAAGAGCGACTTGGTGTCATATTTGATGCCGAATATTTCAAAAGCCCCATTTTGAATTATAAACCGTTTTCAGCGGTGTTCTCTGAAGTATATATTAATTCCATAAAAGAGGAAAGAATACGTTGCCGGACTGTTAGATGTTTGGCTTTGAAAAAAGCACCGAACAGTAAAGTGAGACTCACCGCGCAGCCGGAGACCATGCCAGTTCGAGCCGCAGAAAAACGCCCCAAAAGCGACTCTGGACGAGCTGTTCTGCCGCTTCCAGCGTTAGCTAACAGACAGGCTGCAGCTCCGAGCCTGAACCAGACCAGCTCCGGATCCAACAGGATCCTCCTTCCCCTTGTAGTTGTATATTTTGAGCCACAAACGTTTCTTTTCGCTTTAACTGCGACGTCAGTCCTGTGAAAGAACTCTTTTCTGATTGGCTCATACAGCTTTCCGTACGTCATCGAGGAACCGCCTCTTACAGGGTCACCATGGTGATGAACGTAAACATCACAAGTTTCTTTCATAAAAATGTTGCGTTTAGGGTCCATGGGAAAGAAGTAATACGAGTTTCATTCAGCCTTGCTTTGTGATGGTAAAATATACGAGAAAGCAAAATTTTAAATAGAAAATACAACAATAAATTATTGTTCATTTTACTTATTACCATTCCTTGACTCACCTTTCTTTACATATATATTACAAGAAATATGACTCATTCTTTTGCTCTCATTCAATGCCCTCACCACCTGTCTTCATTCATGATATAGGGATGACAAAGAATTTTCTCAAACTTAACAGTAACAAAAAAAAAAAAAAACCTGNAAAAAAAAAAAAAAACCTGCTCATTACAGGCTCTAAATCTACACTTCCAAAGACCAACAGCGTCACTCTCACCATCAATAACTGCACCATACCATTTTTAAATAACTTTTATTAAATTTTCAAAATTATACAAAACAAACACAGTCAAAACACAATCAAAAGCAATACAAAATTTAAAAGAAACTAATTATAAAATCACATAGTAAGCATAATTGTTTGGCAGTCTCTTATTCCTGTATAGTCTGTGCTCAGAAGTCCAGCAAATTCCAAGGTACGTCCCATGCTTGTCTCTGGGCCAAAGTTTTTCTTCTTCTTCTGAGGTCTGTCAGTATGTGTTTGATCACTGTACTACTGTCTATGGGGTTTGATTAAAAATCAGGATATTTCTTGTTCTCCACAGCTTATCCGCCACAACAATAATTATCAGTTGAAAAAGTTCCTTTTGGCCAGCTGCCACTCCATCATCCAACAAACCATACGTGACAGATTTATAGTTCACATCAAATTTCAGACCTATATGCTGCATTTCTGTCCAGACTTCTTGAGCTCGATAACAATCAATTAATAGATGTTGCTGCGTTTCATCTTCATGACAGTAGATCACTGGACATTCCTTAGTTGTTACATAACAGCTCCATGAAACAACAGCTCTGACAGGAAGGCTGCCAACAGAAATAAGCCACCGAACATCTTATACCCTCAGAAATCTTTTTCTTTTGTAATATTTTTATCACTGCAGGATATTCATCACTAGATATGTTTTTATATTTAATCATTTCGCCATGTTTAAATTCATTTGTCTGTTTAAAAATAATTTTGCTAGTCAAACCGTTCCAGTCAGTCTGCAAATGTTGGTGTCCTGCCAGAAAATCACCAAACACTAATTTATAATAAGCTCCACTTCTCGCTCAGCCTCGCTTCTTTTTCCATGAGGAGAGATCCCCGACCCAACAAGCATTCCTTGCTATACCAAGAGAAACATTTTTAACAAAAGCTACTTTTAGTCTGCTTCTAATCCTCCCTTCTCTTTACTTCTATACATCAAGTCTCTTTTGGTGACTTCCCTGGTAGTATTCCAGACTAAAGTTACACAAAGTTTGTTTAACTTACTTATCATTTTGTTATCAGGTGGAAGAACAGTAGCCAAAAAGAGGAGTTTGGACAAGATGAAGGTTTTAACAATATTAACTCTTGTTTTATAGGTATTTGTTTTCCCATTTCTTCACTTCCTCTTTAATTTCACACTCTTTTGTCTCCCATTTTCTTTCACTACATTTTCTATTGCAGATTTTCAGCCCAAGTGTCTTAATTTCTGGTTTAACGTGGATGTTAATATTTGTTCTGTTACTGAGACCGATCCAAACTCCTTCTGATTTATTGTGATTTAATTTAGCTGCTGAAGCTTGCTCATACAAACTTTAGTGCTTCTGCAAAGCGTCCATCTCTGTCTGATTTTTAATGACAGTAACATCATCAGCATAGGCAAAGGCTGTGACTTTGAGCTGCTTCCCAACACTTGTACCACTAATATATCAGCATTGTTATTTATTCTTCTAATTAATGGGTTTATGGCCAAAATGTATAAGGCTGCGCTCAAAGGACAACCCTGCTTCACTCCTCTTTCTACTTTGAATGAGTCTGACAGAGCACCATTGATATTAACTTGAACATTTGATTTAGCATACAGGGTTCTGACCATATGAATAAAGGCCTCTGGAAAGCCGTATGCACAATACCCATCTCCCCTCAGCTAAAAAGCCTAGGTGTCATCCTGGACAGTAGCCTACTCTCTCCTTCGCTCCACAAACAGTATCTCCCGGACTTCATTCACATCTGAAATATTGCCAGACTTAACCCGGCCCTCACACAGCACAGCAGGAAGTCTTGGTTAATGCCCTGGTCCAAGGATGTCATTTTATGTTGAAAAGTGGTGGGGACATAATGGCTCAGATGAAAAAACATTTTTTAAACGGTCTTCAAAATATGTGATTTAAGGCAACGTAATGTGGGGATTGGTCTAAGGTCAGAGTAAATAGTTTACGGCAGGAAAAAAAAAGCATAATGGTGCATCAAAAGGGCATAGGTTAGGCTATTAGAGTCGACAGTACAAAAACAGAAAACACTCAGCATAAAATGCAGAGCAACGTCAACCGCACAAGTAACAGTCATCCATATGCATTACATCAGATCCATTTTTTTTTTTTTTTTTTTNTTTTTTTTTTTTTTTTTTACTTTTTTTGGACAAAGCATATTTGTTTCTTCTATATTTACATTGCATTGTATGTATTCTTATTGTGCAAATAAACCTTTCTCAGGATGTTCTAATTTGTTAGTTAACGTTCCTTGGTGCAAGCTGTTTCTCAGAACATTTTTAACAAATGCTTTTAAAAAGTGATGGGGACAAAATTGGCCATTTCAAAAAGTGGTGGGGACATGTCCCCAGTGNGCTTTTAAAAAGTGATGGGGACAAAATTGGCCATTTCAAAAAGTGGTGGGGACATGTCCCCAGTGTAAATGACACCTATGCTCTGGTCACATCCCACATCGACAGAAACACCATCCTGTCTGGAATCCCCAACAAACTCCTTCATGACTTCAACTCATTCTCTGCTGCCAGGATCTTTACACAAACCAAGTCCACTGCTCATGTCTCATCCTGCTCATTCAGCTCCGCTGGTTCCCTGTGCCATACTGGATTGACTTTAAAATTATTCTCCTTACATTCAAAGCTCTTCATAANGCTGGTTCCCTGTGCCATACTGGATTGACTTTAAAATTATTCTCCTTACATTCAAAGCTCTTCATAACCTGGCTCCTACCTGTCACCTCCTACAGACCTAGACTCCCTCCCACTCCCTGCCATCCTCACCAGCAGGTCTGCTCTCGGTTCCACCATGGGTGGCAGGGCCCTCTCTCTCTGCTCCTAGACTCTGGAACTCNCCCCCCCCCCTCTCAAATCCATCAACTGAACTGTTACACAATTCAAATCTGCCCTCAAAACTCACCTTTATAAGCTGCTTATCCACTGAGTCTACTATGTGATTGTCAGAATACCATTTTATGTCTGATTTTATTGTGTTTGTCCTATGCTGCTTCTAATTTTTGTGAGGCGACCTTGAGTGTCTTGAAAGGCACCTTTAAATATAATGTATTATTATTATGTTCTATTCAATACATCATGTCATCTCCCACAAAAAAAAAAAAAAAAANAAAAAAAAAAAAAAAAGATTATCTTTTCACACATAAATGCCACACAGATTATAAACAGTCCCTTTTTACACAATTGAGTGAACTGATTAGCTTAAATACTGGTGTGTAGAACTCAGAGGGGTGAACCCTGCATGCCCTGTCCAAGCAAAATAGCATATATTTATAGACGAATACAGCTGTCTTAGAGCCTTGAGAGCTCTGGTATCGTGCATTTCACTGAGATAAGAGCAGTTTCACATATTTAGGTTCAAACATGCTGCCAGATACCCAGCATTTTATTGCTGTGTTGAGTATTTAGTTGAACAAAAGAAAAAGTTTTCAATGACTCAATATTTCCAGTTCTCAAGTCATGCTCCATTCTAACAGAATGATGTGTTATTTTTTTTAATGGAAGTTAGTTCTATTTTCAGAATGTTGTGCAGTAGCTCAACTCACTTTGCTGTTTCACTTTTATTCTTTTTTTTTTTAACAGTTTCAGAAGTACAGAATGANAAAAAAAAAAAAAAAAAAAAAAAATCGATCGTCATATTCTTCATGAATTTGCAATGAAGTGTTGCATCTCCCAATAGAAGAAGCAGCTCTTAACTGAAAAATAATCTGAGGGATATCTAAACCTTGCATTAAATGTGATCTGCGTTCAGAAACGGTATCTGGATAAGGAAAAATCCTATGCTAATGGGAGGTGTAAATGTGTGCAGAAGAGTACCAATTGCACTTCCACATATGGATATAGTCTGGCTCACACTGTGATAGGATCTCAGTCACAACTATCCGCGTAAATTAAATCAGTACAGTGGGAACACTTTTATGAGAAAATTAATCTACCCATATGTAGAAAATGTCACTCTACTTCTTTTTCCCAATTTGCTTGCTCTCATTAAAGTTTTTTTTTTTTTTTTTTTANTTTTTTTTTTTTTTTTTTTAAATCAGGAGCTGAGCTATACTTGCCACAAATGGCATCTGAAACAGAGACAGTGACAGCTCCCACAGAAAATGATGTATTTTAAAAATCCAGGAAGTTCCTACAAGGAGCAAAGAGAAAATAGCAATAACAGCCCACCATACTGAGATCTGATCACAATGCAGGCAGAATCCAGATAACAAGAACACTTTTTAATGCAAGGTGTGAATGCAAGTCCCGTCATTGGATGTCATTATCCAGGTAACTCATCCAGATACTGAGATCACATTTTTGTACAATGGGGCCTGGGATTCCAAGGGATGCTAGCACCTGAATGGTATTGCTGATGTGTTAGTTCATCTTTGAGTCCATTTTAACTATGGTGAAAATATCTCTGATGACGGTCACTTTATGTATATATCTCCAGTCATTTACAGCATTAACGCAAAAGAAGCAAACAAGACAAATTAACAGCATAAACAACAAAATGAACAAAAGCAAAGCACACCGCTAACAGCTCTAAAAGGATTTTAAGATGGGCTTTTCCCTTAAGGCTAGCAAAACTCCTTTGAGAATATTTAGGCCTATGGCAGGTTGCAACGTAAGTAACAATGAACACTGTAGTAAGATGCCATTTATAGACATAACATGTCTGGATAAATACAAAATGGAAAAAAAAAAAACNCTGTAGTAAGATGCCATTTATAGACATAACATGTCTGGATAAATACAAAATGGAAAAAAAAAAAACAAAACAGAAATTTGCATCATGAATACTTTCAGTCAACTTATTGTAAAACAAAGCACATTATTTCATAAAAATACAGGCACAGTATTCACGCTCATTACAAACAAACAAGTTACATGCATACTTTTAAAACTCCAACTTTGGAATCCGTTACATACAAAATGTTCTCACTTCAAACACATCTCACAATGTTTCATGCTGACAGCGTACTGTAATGCTTCAGTCCACACGTGAACGCTGCTGCCAGCAGGACTCAGTGTTTCTGTGGTCATGTTACGCTACATCTTTTCAGCAAAACTGTGATATAAAAAGAGGAAATAGGTGCCAATAGTATCACTGGTTTATTACAACCTGCTACACCTTCATACTGACTCGTTTTGCCATACAGTGTCTGAATTATTAAAATAACTCTTTAAAACATTCAAGAATAGCGTAGCGCTATATACATAACTAAATTATAGAAGTTAAGATGAAAGCTACTGCGACATCCACATCCTGTACATATTGACAATTTTGTGGAAAAAGATACAGAGCTAGGAAGAAATTTATAATACAATCAGTTCTAATTCACCTGAAATGTTTAAGTGTCTCCCTGTAATATGCTCCATTTGAAGGAATTCTTTCATTACCAGTGGGCGAACTGAAGGTACAGCTCAGATACAAATGTCCATAGAGCTGCTCTCTCTCTCTCTCTCTCTATATATTTCTTTTTGTGACACTGTTACCACAGACATTATAACACTGCTTATCCTAATACCTAATATAACCCCTGTTCTGTTGAAACTGGTTGCTATAGGGAACATAACTAGCACCAAGGAGTAATGGGTCTCCTACATATATATATATAGATAGATAGATAGATAGATAGATAGATAGATAGATAGATAGATAGATAGATAGAGATACCTATATATAGATATAAAACTTTATTTTATTTAGTTTTTCTTAAAAAAAAGTATTTTAAATAACAATACTGAATGAAGTCTTTGGTGGGAGCAGAAACATAGAATGCAGCAGCTTGTGGCAGATGAAGTTCAGGTGTAGAGGTATAAAAGGATATTTCAACAAACTGTTTATGATTTAAGGATGCATATGGCTGTCGCTTATTAAGGGACATTACGTACACCGCAAAAAATTAACTACACTCAGTGGCCACTTTATTAGATGCACCCATACAATCCAATTACATCTAGTACAACAGCCTGCAATAAACCCTTTTTGAAGTTTATGTTTCATTCAAAGAAGTGTTGATTCAAATCCGACCCATTTTGAGGCCATATTTGTGTTTGTGTTGCACTGGATTGTATTAAAGAATAGGTTTTTACATCTTATTTTGTCCACCCCAATCTTCATTTATGAAGATGACAAATAGAGTGGTCACTGAGTGTATAAAGCACATTGATGTTGCAATTTAGTGCCCATACAATGAAAACAAGCAGCATTGCATAAGCTGAATGCTGCATGCCTCCTAAAGGTTTCAGCAAGCTGAGTAATAATCACAACACAGTAAAATCACATAACACTCAAACTTTAATATGACAAAACCACACTGCTGCCATATTCCATTCTCACAATGTGTTTTAATGAGATGCACCACGATCAAACGTCTTCATACGACTCTGACAGTGTGGTGTATAATGTGTGTGTGTGTGTGTGTGTGTGTGTGTGTGTGTGTGTCTGTCACTTTCTCTTACACAAATAATGTGGTCAAGGCCGGCAGCAGAGGTTAAGCCTGTAAGGGGCAACATACAACATGACAATACTTGCTTTGTAGTAACTTACATGTGAAGGAAACAGTTACGTGAGCTATCAGTCAGCATTACAAAAAAAAATCAAAAAAAAAAAAATCACTTCACTCATACTGTTAGATCATCACTTTCATCATCATCAGTTTGTGATGTTCATTGCACTCCTGATGCTATTCTGAGATAAATTGATTAACAAATTGAGATGATTAACTTCAGTTAATCACTTCCTGCATTTCCCAGAGCACCTGCAAGCTTTTTACAATGCCATTTTGAGATTCCATTGCATTGTGATCTATTAAAATGTAAGCAAGTGGAGAAAGTTGAGTCTCTGCATCTTGTAAGATGAATTTCATACTTTTTGTTTAAAAAAAAAAAGAAGCGCAAATGGCAGGTCTAGAAAGAAGCTGTTCTTTGATTGTGAAAGACACCAAAACCAGCCTACTATTTTAGACAGTTGAAATATTTTCTGACTCCACTGAAGCAATTTTATCTTATAACATCTTCTATGTTTGGTCAGTTACCCACATAAATAAGAAAATACACCAACAAATAACAAAATGGATATAGGAGTTTAGATGCATTTTTTCACATTTAACAGTGTTTTCCTTTAACACCTTCTTCTTGATTTTGTCTCAAAGTGCAGTAATCCCTGCCCAGTACTGGCCAGCCCTTCAATCTGCAGCGCTGCCTCCCTGATGATCAGGGTTAGCTTTTGTAAATTTCTGTGCAAGCCAGAATGGTCTTCCATAGTTGTCTGTGCAGAAGTTATCGGACATGCCATGTACTAAAAGGCAGAGCTTCAGCGAAGCTTTGTGGGCATAGCAGTGCATTTCCCTGCTTAAGCTGCGAGCTGACTGAATGTTGCTGTACTATGGCACATTTCTCTTCGGATTGCAGCTCAAAAAAAGCTTGATCATAAATAAAGACATAATTCATCCATCTTCCAGCTAAAACTGCGGTAGTCTGCTGTCAGGTCTCCATAATGGTGTTCGCACTATGTTCGTTTTGCGTTTTCTTGTTATACTCTCTCCATTCCAAAAATGTGCCACTAATGCTGTTCCACACACGTTTGTCTGCAATGTCACTTAACCAATCAGTAAATAATCCAAATAGTCATCAGATCACTCAATCAACCACTGACTCGTCCTAATTCAGTTGAGGCGCCAGCTGGGTCACTATGTCTTGGGCACCACCAGTATCTCATCACCATCTTGGATGCTGTAGGAGTGGAGAGCCCGGGTGTTGTACTTCATTTCTTCTGGACCAAAGGCACTGCACTTGTCGATGTAATAAAGCCTCATGTTGTTGGTGGCTAGCTGGACGACTGTTGCCAGCTGCTTCTTCAGTTCTGCTACTGTTTGGTCCAAACGGATGTTTACCTGACACAAAGGTAAATAGTGTTTACATTCTAAATTTCAGCTGACAATTTCATATGCATCTGTATGGAATTCCATGTGATCATCAACAATTCAAATATTCAAACAGCTAAATAAACATTTATCCCTCAGCGGATGGAGCTGCTTTGTCATCCATTTTCAAAGGTGAATTTATGTGCAGTATCTTGTAAAATTATTATTAATTTTTTTAAACCTTTATTTAACCAGGTTAGTCTCATTGAGATTTAAAAAAAAAAAAAAAAAAAAAAATCCAAGAGAGACCTGGCAGCATAAAAACAAGTTTCAGCAATAAATACAACACAAATACAAGTTTTAACAATAAATGCAACAGAGACAGACCATATACTTTATACACACAGCATTCAAATCAAAGGGATTTCTCTACGAAAATATATGTGTCAATTGACTGTCCTGACAGAGTCTAAAAACAAACACACTAACCAATGGTGCCAATTTCCTGTTCCTCTAGCATTGACTTGAATTCCCCATTAACTCAGGCATTTTCTAATCCTTCTGTAAATTGTTCCATGTTAAAGGAGAAGCTTACTTAAAGGCTTTTTTTGCCCAATTCTGTTCTTACTCGATGAACAGACGACTGCAGCCTATCCTGAGAGCATAGCCCATACTGGCTTTGGATTTTGGACAGATATGTATGTCGGTAAGGAGGGATTTATAGATGAAACTTAGCCAGTGGGTTTGCCTTCGCACAGTGATGCCACTCAGCTTTGCCATATAATATAATGGTGTGTGAGATATTTACATCCAGTAATGAAGCGCAGAGCTCAGAGATATACTGAATCCAGCATTTGTAAGTATTGGGTAGATACATTCATGTAAAGAAGATCACCATAATCTAGTACAGGCAAAAATGTTGCTATTTCCTTGCTTGGAGGGAAAGGCAGGATCTGTTTCTAAAGAAGAAACTTAATTTTTCTTTAAGTTTAGTAACAGCATTTTGAATAATGCAGCCTCAAGGGGGCACAAGCCATTGTCCTCCTTGTGCCGGTCCCAAGCCCGAATAAAT
>VXCM01007310.1:6201-40089 GCA_014773175.1 Lucifuga dentata
GTGACTTCATAAGGCTGTGTAACTATTAGCAGGAGAAACATGGATTTTTAAGGTGGATGTATCACTTGAATATTTGATTTTGAAAGATTGAGATTTTGCAAAATATCAGGAAAACTGAAATACAGTTTTATCCTTTGGGAAATGATTGACAGTAATGTAACATGTATGAAAACTGAATATATTAGGCTCAAACATGCAAAATAGATGGTATGGTCCTTTAATTTTTGATCCATATTTGTCTATTGTTTTTGTTTTGTGTTTTTTTTTGGTGTTTTTTTGTTTTTAATTGATTTATGGCGCTGACAGGTTTCCAGTTTCTTAGTTAATGACAGACACACAGATATGTTTAAACCTGATGATACATCAGAAAAAGATGTTCCAGTGCTTCCCTGAAGCTGTGGCCTAAACTCAATCTGCATCAAACTTCCTGCCAAAGCTGCAAAACCTGGAGGTCAAACTGTAAACCTAGAAGAAAGTATGTGTCTGAACTTGAAGCTTTTAGTCTTTAAGAGGAAAAGTATGTTATGAACATTCATGGAAGTAGCTGGGCTTAAAATAGATAAAGGGAATGTGGGTGTTCAGCTTACATGATCAGAAATAACAATATAATGATGAGGAAAAGCATGAAAGCTACTGTAAACACTCCTGATAAAAAACTGAGACAGTGAATTTAGCATGAAAAAAGGGGAATTAAAGCAAAGTAAAGCTTCTAATCATCAGAAACAGATGTTACTGAGCTGATAAGGACGGATGATTTAACCTTCAACACTGTTTATATTTGTCAGTCGTGAGCTTCCAGACTTTGTTGCTGCTGCAGCTTCTATCTCTTATTATCTGTCTTTAATTTTCATTTACAATTTAGCCATAATAAATCATGAAGTCATGATTTAAAACTAAATGTTTAAATTACTGAAAGTTGAGTTATACTGCGTGATATCCCATCATTCATGATAATGCCTGTATCATTTTTACATGATAAAAATTTGACATATTATGATGATAACTTACTTTTACTAATTACTTACACTTTTTAGGAAACAGTGCCTTATTTTTATTATTATATTTATTGTTTTTCTTGTGTAAATTTCTTATGTGCCTTTTATATTTTTATTTCTTGGTAATTTTCTTGTATGAGCAGCCACATTCTCACCGGCCTGGGAAACAGAATTTCATGTGTATCACATGTAACACGGTACAAGTATAAATGTGGGCGCGGTGAGATGACCGTGTATCCTTGATATTGTGGCATGATGACGCATTGTTGAATTTTCACATCATGAGCAACAAGAAAAAATAAAACCAACATGTCTGAAAGTATCATGTCAGCGTCTGATGAATTATTTCTCTGTTGTTTGAAATGTTCAGCTACAAGCTAACAGGCTAACAGCTAAAGGTGGAAACACAACTAATTAGTTTCTCCACCTGCAGCAGAAACACCTGGTGAATACCAAGAAAGTCACGAGGAGGAGAGCCAATCAGATGATTAGAGAGACAAAACAAACAGGAAGTGATGCTGACTCAGTCAAGCATAGATGGAGTGTTAGCTAGCTGTACTGCCTGTGACAGAACAAGCTAACGGTGGAGTGAAATTAGCTTAGCGGCGAAGTATGAACTATTTAGCTATTTAGTTCTGGAGGGAAAATCATAACCTGATAAAGATCAGATCTGATGACATCATCAGTCATTTTATTGATGTTTTATAATGACTGAAGACGAGCAGCTAAAGCTAATCTGAGTTACTGTTTACAAGCTAAAATATTACAGAATTTAGTTATTTCTACTTTTACTGAAGGGAAAAACTCTACTGTTTCTACTTTTACACTGATTCATTTTTACTCATGTTGTTAGAGTTTATAGTGTTATTTACTTCTAAAATCATCATAACAACATTGTTCAGTATTCATATCGGCTTAAATATCGTCTCATAAAATATCTTCAGATATCATGATATAATTTTAAAGGTACATCTGGCAACCTGTAAACCATATTTCACCTGTTTCTCTGCAGCAAACGTCAGATATGAAACTGATCAGCAGTTTATTTCTTATTTATTCCACTTCCAGGCCAAAATCTGCAGCTCATTTTCCCAGCAGCAGCAGAAACTCACAGCCTCAAACTTCTGTCAAAGCGTTCCTCTGAGAAATCTCTGTTTGGACTATTGTGATATTTTATTTCCAAAATCAGATATCCAGCTTACTGCGCACTTATAATCACAGACAGTGAAAACACACAAAATATATGTCATTAAGAAATGACATAAAGAAAACGTGCTGTGTTAGTATGCATATTTAGTGAGATGCTGGTGTAACATCTGATTCTACAGCAATAAATATTAGACAATCTGAGGAGGATGAAGGTGAAGATTCAAAATTAATTTCAACAATGTCTTTCATTGTGCAGCAGTAACTCAGTAATGAAGCTCTGACTGCAGAATCATTCAGGAGTAACGATCCTGTATAATAAAGCATACATTACAGGAACATGCTGTGATTTTGAACATTTAAGCCCAATAAATACAACAAACCACTTTCCAAAACATACTACTGGAGTGGTACGTTTTAGAACTGTTTTTCCTACCTTCCAGTAGCTATAAAAATCAACTTGTAGAGACTTGAAACGTGCTTCAGAGAAATAATCCATCACAGCAAACAAGACGTTTATTACATTTTTTGTCAAAGTAACTTTATTTAACCGCTGCATGGAAGGACATGTATGTCTCCGCCAGGAAATATAGTCCCAGAAGAAAACACAGCTTTTACTGAGAAATTAAAACACCACCATGCCTTCTATAATTGTGTATAAGTGTAAGCAGGTGCAATATTGAAATTTAAGGTGGGTGTTTCATCTGAACATTTAATTTAGAAAATTAGGGGATTTGGAAAAATAACAGAAAAAGTAAAATAATTTTATGCTTTGGAAAATATAAGGGGTGGTATTTATTAAGCATGCAAAATCACCAGGATGGTCCTTTAATGCTAAACATGCAGTAAATGTGCTATTTTAAGCCTAAATACTGCAAATAGAGAATATCAAAAACACCATAAATTAAAATAACATTGATACAATTTGGGGATTTGACCGTGAAGTCAATGTAAAGTCACTGCAGAGTAAATATGTTAATTATTTATTTATTTATTTTTTTTAATAAAATGGTATTAAAATTGTAACTTACCCACTTTGAGCTCTTTTCCGAACACGGTTCTCTCTCCCAGCGCGGAACAGTTCCAGCGTCCGTGTCTGAACTGGAACTGACACTCGTTGATGCCGAGCTGAACTCCTTCTCCGATCACGATGATGGCGTCCGGTCTGCTCTGGCAGATCGTCCGCTGCCGGGGGGCCAAACCCGGGATCTTATTACAGATGATGCTGGCTCCCAGCGCCACCACGGAGGACAGACCCCTGAGATGAAGGTCAAAACCACACCGAGCTTCACGTTCTGCTGCTGATTTCAGCTTGCCGGTGAAAACGTCAGAAACGTTTTATGGCTGATTTTATACAAAAAGACTTTATTTGTGCGTGTTTGTGGACTTTTTTTTTTTTTTTTTCNTTTTTTTTTTTTTTTTTCCCGGACTTTACTTGGGGGGCCACTGAACTATCCCGACTCAGATTTGCAGATCCAAAGAGCCTGCAGCTTTTCAAATGATTTCCAATGACTAAATATGAGCAGATAACAGATTTAATATCAAAACTCACCCGATTTTCAGATAAACTATTCCCAGACACAGGAAGAAATGGAAGATCCAGCGCCGTGTTTTCCTGCTCATGGTGCCGCTGATCCGCTGCGTTCTCTACGAAGTCTTGCGGGATCTCCAGGTGTTGTGCGCCGCAGAGGTGAGCAGAGCCGCTCGTTCTGATCTCATTTGTTGGTGTGTGCGTGGTGTGTGCGCGGTGCGTGTGTGTCTGCGGTGGATCATTGGCTCTGTGCGTTCAGGTAAGCTGCGGCTCCTCAGTGATCAGCCTGCGTGTGCGTGGATACCTTTTCTAGCGGCTCCAGGGCGTGTTCTGCTCCGCCAGCCTTCAGGTACGAGCTCATCTCTCAGAGCCGCTGCAAACCCGACCGCTGCTCCAAAGCCAGGCCCGGCCCCAGCACCCAGGGGTCCCGAGCAGGACCCCCACCCCCCACCCCAGCCCATGCTGCCTAGAACAGAATCATAATATAGTCTATTATCACCCAGAAACGACATAAAATAACAAAATCTTACCATGCTTCATTTTGCTGGGAGCCTTTTAAAATTCCATAAAAATCCCATATTTGATTTTCCTATTGATAGTAATACTAATACTAATAATACTAATACTAATACTAATACTAATAATAATAATAATAATAATAATAATATTAACAATAATCTTTATTTATATGGCACCTTTAAAAACAGAGTTCACAAAGTGCTTTGACAACTAATAAAAGAGTCAATAAAATTGACAGATCAAAACAAAACAAAAAAATATTATTCTGATTATTGATCAGCAGGGACAAGTGAAACAGCCCACATCACACCCAGAATTGTGAAGGCCAATACAATCAATTTTAAAA
Organism: Lucifuga dentata; assembly: GCA_014773175.1. Classification (NCBI taxonomy): domain Eukaryota; kingdom Metazoa; phylum Chordata; class Actinopteri; order Ophidiiformes; family Bythitidae; genus Lucifuga; species Lucifuga dentata. Next base: position 10,739 of record VXCM01007310.1, read on the forward strand.
TCTGTTAAAAAAGAAAAGAAAAAAAAACTGACCATTTAACTGTGACGTAATTAACAAATGATGCATCTTGTTTTTATCAGCATTTATTTAAAGTTTATTTAAAGAAGCTGATGAGGACTGAGATCATCCCGAATCAGCTGCTAAACAGCTCCACCTTGTGTGCTTTGCTGCATATTGCAGTTTTCTGCTGTTACTTTGCTGCCAAATTCACTGACAATTACCCAACTGCTGCACATCATAATTTATGGTATTCTGTTGTAGCAAACATAGCAATAATTTATCAAGTTTCATCAACTTAAAATAAAGACTTTTGAAAACATTAGTTCACACACATCAATTGAAATTAGAGAATAAGAAAAGAAAATCAATGAAAAACTAATTTGGATAAATCAGAATCATAATATAGTCTGTTATCACCCAGAAGGGACATAAAATAATAAAATCATACCATGCTTCATTTTGCTGGGAGCCTTTTAAAATTCCATAAAAGTCACTTGAAGATGAATTTCTCATCAGAATGCACCAAGAAATTTAAGATTCAGCGGTTTTATTTGGCTGAATACAAAAAGAACTATTACAGAACTATTACCTACATCATGAAGAAACATGAAACGACACAAAAACAGACGTTCAGATTTATTCACCAGTGATACGTGTATAATGATCACAGCTCTCAGGGGTCAGACGTTACATGAATAACGACATAATTTCATTGATGACTAACAATAAAATAAAGAGCCGACACTTCATACTGACACTTTGCAGGTTTTGTCAGAAGTGAGACATTTGTAACTGAAGATTTGTACTGTGTTGATCAGAATTCCCCAATGTTATAAATCATATTTCATCACATAGCAAAAAAAAGCTAATAGGAAAATTATACATAGAACTCAGTATGTCATGGACAATATGATTACAGTCACAAATAATCACGCACAAAAAACAAATGCCGTCATATTTCTTGCAAATAAAATGTTTGATACACAAATAAAGTAGAAAAACTAAACTGTTTCTGTTTAGAAACCAAAATACATAATCTGCCTTTAACAAATATACGCAAATGCACTAAATAAATAAAACGTGGTATTTCTTTTTTAAATAAGCCTCACAGACCACATGACCTCCTATGGCTTTAATATGAATTCATACCAGAGTTCTGTTTTGGTTTTTTTAGGTTACATGTTGATGTGGTAAACTAAGACAAAGCACCTTTAGTGCCCTTTTACCAACACTTGGTACCTTTGGTAAATTAAAGCAAAATGGGTTGTGGGGGGAAAAAAAAAAAAAAGTTTTGTTCATTCTTTTGATCTTTAAATCAAAGTATTAACAAAAATATAACCTTTAATTAAAGTAAAATAACTGAAAGGAAAAAGAACTTCTAATCATGAAACAATCTCAATCAGCCTGTTGGCATCTGATCATAGTTTTGGAGACTTTCTGACCCCAAACCCCGAAATATACGTGTGTGTGTGTGTGTGTATATATATATATATATATATATATATCTATAGATAAATTTTTGCAATTAATGTGGACTGTTTAACGCGTTAAAAAATTTACCCTATTAATGTATTTTTTTTTTTCACTTCCTGCAGCTAACGTTATATGCTAATGCTAATTATGGAGAAAGAAGATGAGCGTTTTAGATGTAAAGTTCTGCTTTAAAAAGTTAGTGGATAGCTCAGACAAACTCGGTCGCTCAGCAGTGTGTCGTTATAACTTTACTCATCAAAAACATACCTTTTAGCCTCACTTTAGCTTTACTGTGTTGCTGTGTGTGATACATTCAAGCTAACACTAACTAATGCTACACAAACAGGATGCAGTCTTTTCAAAATAAGACAAACTTCCCCTTGAACAGTCATATTTTCAGAGTAAGATGATTTTCCTTACAAGAACATGTCAACCTTTATCAGTTATCAACTAAACAAATATCTAAAATATACTTCCTCTTTATACGTTCAAAAAATTAAACTAAATAAAAAAATTAAAATATACTTCCATTGCATTGATTCTACATTACTTTGGTGATTCAATGTATAATGATTTCACGTTTGCAAGTTTCTGCGATTAATCACGACTAATTACAGAAAACTGTGCAATTAGTTACTTTTTTTTAAATCAATTCACAGCCCGTTTATATATATCTATAGATATATAGATATATATATTCCTTTAAAAATCAAACTATGAAGCCCCGACGTAAAACAGAAGAGCTTCCACTCATCAGGGAAGGCAACAGATTGTATAGTTATCTCCTAAACAGGTAAAATTGCTACCCTACAACTATACAATCTACTACCTCACCCTGCAGAGCAGCTCAGACACCTGATCACTACAACCTGTCCACAGCAACGTCAAAGCACAGCAGGAAGACCAGATGAAGATGAGTCTGTCACTTTGAGAAAGACAGTAGGTTGAATAGTTATCTCCCAGTGCGGGTGTGACCCAAAAACTATACAACCTACTACCTCATCCCACCGCGCAGACAGAAAGGAGCCCCGCAGGAAGCACCCACGCCGGCTGCCATGGATGCCCACTGTGGAGAGAAAATCATCCAGACGGTGAGGAGTCAACAAATACCTGCAAATCATGAGCACCTTCCAGTTTCATTTAGGGAATTTCAGAAGGTGGGGCCATCGTTTAAATGATCAGAAAGTCTGACAATCATTTACTACAGTAAAATGCCATTTGCATCCAGGTCCAGGTAAGGAAATGTGCAGAGAACAAAGCACTGGAAACCAAAACTCGTGTCTCACAGAACGCACCTTCATACCTCCATTAGAACCTGATTAATCCAAATTCCAAGCATCATGTAAACCATAATTACAGTAAAATTAGCATAAATTGGAGTAATGTTACTGAGTAACAGAACTAGTTCTGATTTGTTCTAGTTTATCATTAAAGTCATCAGGTGAGGTACGTTTCCTCACCTGATGACTTCATACTGTTACGTTACTGTTACATCATGTACAGAGCCGTGAGAAACACTCCTTCCTGATTTCTTCTCTTTTTGCATATTTCTCAGATTTAAGTCAGTCAGACCTTTAAACTAAATTGAATATAAGACAAAGACAGCCTGAATAACACAAAATAGTTTTTAAATTATCATTTCATTTATTGAAGGATAAAATCCGTCCAACCCTTTATCACCATGTGAAAGTAATAACCCCCTAAACTTAATAACTGGTTGCTCCACATTTAGCTGCAGTAACAACAACAAACTCTTCTGATAACTGGATTTAAGTCTTTATCATCAAGTAGAGGAATTTTATTCCTCTCTTCTTTACAGAATTGCTTTAATTCAGCCACATTATAGGTTTTCCAGCAATGAATTAAGGTGCTGCAGCATCTCAGTGGGGTTCAGGTCAGGTCTAGGATTAGAACTCCAAAACCTTCATGTCGTTTTCTTTTTTTTTTTTTTTTTTTTTNTTTTTTTTTTTTTTTTTTTACTTCCTCTTTTCTTTGGATCGTTGTCTTGCTGCTTGAGTTTCCGATCAGGGACTGATGATTGGATGTTCTCCTTCAGGATTTTCTGGTAGAGAGCAGAATTCATGGTTCCGTCAATTATGGCGAGTCATCCAGACCCTGAAGCAGCAAAGCAACCCCCCACCATCACACTACCACCTCNTCAATTATGGCGAGTCATCCAGACCCTGAAGCAGCAAAGCAACCCCCCACCATCACACTACCACCTCCATGTCTGGCTGTTGCTATGACGATCTTATTGTGGAATGCTGTGTTAGCTTTACACCAGATGTAACGGGGTCCATGTCTTCATAAAAGTTCCACTTTCCATCATCATCCACAGAACATGATCCCTAAAGTCCTGAGGGTCATCAGGTGTTTTTGGTAAATGTGAGTTTTTATGTTCCTCTTGGTTAGTCGTGGTTTTCACCTTGCAGCTCTCCATGGATTCATTTTAATCTCTTCTCTTTCTGATGGTGGAATCGTGAATGCTGACTTTATCTGTATCAGCGAGGCCTGCAGCTCCTTAGATGTTCCTCTGGGTTCTTTTCCTCCTAGATGAGTCTTTGATTCACTCTTGGACACGTTTTAGTTTGTGGGCCACTCTTGGGAAGATTCACGGCTGTTCCACGTTTTCTCTGTGTGGAGATAATAACTCTCACTGTGGTTTCTGGAGTCCCAGAGCCTCAGAAATGAGTTTGAACCCTTTCTAGCTGATATATTTCTATAAATTGTTCTCATTTCTTCTGGAGTTTCTTTTGATCTGAGCATCGTGTGGAGCTTTTTGAGACCTTTTAGCTGCTTCACATTGCTGCAAAGCTTCTATTTAATGATGTTTAGATTCAACAGGCTGCAGGAATCAAATCTGGATGTGTCTCGTCTAGTTGAACCAATTATCTATTAAATCTGGTTATTTGGTTGATTAATTAAGGGAGCAACTACTTTTTCACATGATGTTGGAGAGATTTTTTGAAATGATCATTTAAATTTTATTTAAATGACCTATTTTGTGTTTACTCAGACTGACTTTGTCTTATTAAATCTTTGTTTGAAGGTCTGACACAATTAAGTGTGACAAATATACAAAAATAGAGGAAATCAGGAAGGGAGAAAATACGTTCTCATAGCACTGTATAACTGGTGACCCACAGAATCCTCATAATTCCCTCCATGTATCCGTCTTACTCGCATTATTGCCTTAATCAGAGCACAGATAAATGATCTGAGTATCATGCATGGAAACATATTGACTGGTTGTAGGTGGAAATCGACGCTTTCACACTGAAGGTTCTGAACTAAAGTAGGAACTATTTCACACTGTAACGATCCCGAGCAGAACGAAATATGTCCTACGAAAACAACAAACTGCCTCAACAAAACACACGCTGACCTTCTGGATGTGGTAAGATAAATATTCATGTCATAAGGTCTATAAGCTATCAGCATGTCTGCATCTCACATATATAATACAAGGCCTCAATCACTAATTTATGGTTTGACTGCATCTGCATGAAAACGGTTCACATATTGGAACAGGAGGCGTTCAACTGCTGCAGTTACAACACCTGCCAGTAGATGCCAGCGTTGAGCAAGACGTTTCAAAACAATATAGATATATTTGTTGAGACTTTTCGGAGCCTCTAAATTGCCATCCCTACAAAATATGTAACTCTGAAGTAAAATTTTGTGGCAAATGAACTTGTGGAACCGCCTGATGAAGTGCATCGTATCATTTCCTAAATAATCTCAATGTAATCGAAATGGAGACAAAGATTTCTAAAATGCTGATCAGTCAGTTTATTTAAATGGTGAGTTTAGATCTGATTCACACACATTGACCTGGTGCTCAGCATTCCCATTTGCTATGTCCTGCGCATGTATGCTGTCTCTCTCTCTCACTCACTCACACACACCCCATGATAATTAGGTTGTCATGGGGGATTAATTATATTGTAAACGCTGACTGAATCTGCACTGCTTGATTATTTACTTCATTACAAAGGTTCAGTCGTGGTATTGTCACCATGTAATTAATGCTTCATGTCTGATGTACCTGCTGACTACCTGAATCACAGCAGATAACTTTTAACGTGCTGTAACTGGCATCAGTTGGAATCAGGACTGACAGCTAACTGCCCTTAACTTCCACAAACCTGCCATCAGTACTGCTCATGTTACTCAGTTCCATGTTTATAGATGCTGTTATTGTGTTCATTTGACTGAGGAGAAAACAGAAAAATAAAAGAACTGTAAGTCTAATGCTGCTGCGCTTCACAGCCAAACTGCCAAACAGGCAGAGGAAGCTAACTACTGCAGCCAACCAACGTGACTGGACATTCGTTGTTTTAACACGTTAGCTAGTTTTAATATTTCTACCTTTGCATAAAGGTATTAAATGAAGCGATGAGAAACATACACAACAGGCTGTAATCGTTCTCTCGCTGCCTGACAGCTTCATGTTAACCACTCCTTGTAAGTTGCCAGCTAACGCTAACGCGCTACATACATGTAGCTAACAGCTAGCTAGCAACACGTTCCAGCGTGGTTGTCTCGAGAAAAGAATATCTGGTAAAACTGCAGCAGTTCGTTCTGCCGGCACACAGTAATGCCAGATATCATTACGAAGTGTTTCGCTGTAGAAATGTCCATGCGAAAAAGCACATTCTCAACATTTTATTTGGTTTATATCATGTACCCACCTGTCTGCCATGTCGCAAGGCTCCTCCGCCCTCTGACTGTTGCTTCTTCGTGTCTTTCGCTGCTGATAAACTCAGCGTAAAGGCGCAGCAGCGCCCCCTGCCGCCGCGGAGCTTCACCCTAGGAGACTGGACCTTCTTCTTCTTCGGTTTTACGGCCGCTATGGAACGCCCATTGTGCCAAACCCAAAAATAAATCAATAAAAGAATAAATAAATGTGGAAATATAAAGAGGCATAAATAAAATAATGTGGAAACACAAATAAAAAATTTAAACTACATAAAATACTTATGAGCATTTTTACTTATTTTCATATTTATTTGTGCATTTATTTCTGCATTTATTTATTTATGCATATATATTTTTAATATATATTTATTCATTTTTCCATTAAAATATCTATTAATTTCCTTATATATATTTAATTTTCTATTTATTTTTATATAGTTTAATTTATTTAGTTTTATATTTATTTCCATCTAGTTTTTTGTATATATTCTTCTTCATATTCTCCGATATATTCTTCGATATATTTTTGTGGGCCAAGCTGTCAATCACCTGGCTGTGGGCGGGCCTTCCTTCCTACCTGGCTGGCTGCAGCCTGCCCCCAGCACAGCGAGCTGCTGGCGGAGCTCCAAAAATGTAGAAAAAAGTTTTAATTCCTCATTATTTTAATCAGTCACCATATATTTGAAATCTAAGCAGCTACTTTCTCGCATGAAAAAAATCTCAAAACTTAATTTGGTGACAGCTATTCAATGCTCTGAAGTGTCAACTCTTTTCCTGACACAATAAGGGAGAAGTCTCATCGCTTCATGAGGCTTCATCTGCTCATCGCCACCATTCAGATGACCAGATAAAGAATATTAAATAAGATTAAAAAGTTATTTCCATTATCATTTTACCACTTGAAACAATCTCACGTGTGTGGCCCAATTAAGTCCGCTGTCCTGTCCAAAACGTGATAATCAGCAATGAGACAGCCAGCTGAGCAATTCATCACAATAAAACAAACTAGATCCCTAAAAAAAAAAAAAAAAAAAAAAAGAATTAAATCTTAACACAAGACCCCTTTCATCCTAACACCCTGCCCTAACTTATCGATTAAATCTTTCAAAAAAACTCCATCTTCCTTAAAAAGGTTAACAACACCCTGACCTGTACCCTCTCACCCATCCTCTACACCCTTTTAATGTAAAGTCCTGCACCGCTACTGTCCTCAAATTTTCCCTCATCACATCTCTGTATCTCATTTCTACAACTCAAAATCACGTGCTCAACTGTCTCCTCCACCAGACACCATCACCTGTGCACCACCTCCTTCACAGCACCATAAAATACAAACCATGTTCTGCTACAGCTGAACATTAAAAAAATATTAAGATGACTGATAAGTATATAATAGATGCTGTTACAGTCATCTATTCAGCCATTGCTGTAAATAACACAACACTCATCACATTTCTGAAATGAACTCCTTACTGTCTTTCATATCGTACATATTTTTTGTCAAAACAGTATTCATCTTGATAAATCAATGTATAGCCTGTCATTATGGAAGATGATAAAAATTAATTTTGAGAGCAAAGATCAGGCAATGATGGCTGCTTTTATAAGAAACTAATCTATCACGTCCAAATACAGATTATTGCCAATTAATTTTCTTGGTTTTCTTGATTTACTGTACCATCACTAGGGGGTGCTGTTTGCCTCCTGTGACTTTTTTTTTTTAGTAACATATAGCCTGAAGAGAAGCCATTAAAGACTCAGCACACACAGATGGAGTTAAGTGTGTTTAATTCTGCTTGACAATGAAAAAATAGTGCTTGTTGAAATATTCTCACAATTCTACATTTCCTTCTTAGGCAGGTTACATTTGTCAGTGTGTCCACACAGAAGACACGAGGCGAGAGTCAGCCCGATTCACACACGCACACGCACACACACACACATTACAGTAACATCAGACAGAGGCCGTTACACGAGGCAGAGAGCATTTTGCCAAATGTAAGCGTGAACGTGGATTGAAAGGCGTGTTCAGCAGTACAGTACAGTGAAAAGGTTTTGGTGCACACAGTATCACTTCATTAAAGTACATAGAATTGATTGGGGGAAAAAAAAAAAAAAACAAATGCAATGTGACCTGCAGGATTTGCATTATCATAAAATAATCCACAGCTTGTGTTTTGCTCCAGAGACACAACAGAAAATTTTGCAACAAGTTTTGCAACTTGTTATCAGCCTGTAGTTTTTATATAAATTGCTGCATTTCAAAATATCTAAATAAATAAGACACTTTGTCATGTCTGCACAGTGTAAAACATGTTTTGGTTTAAATAACAGCTCGGACAGCTGATTCAAACATTTAAGTAATATTACATTAACTTCATGAGAGCCATTTTCTCAGTCGTTTTTTTTTTTTTTTTTTTTNTTTTTTTTTTTTTTTTTTTAATGATAAAAGCAATGTCTAGTCCCTCATAAATATTACAGGAGAGCAGGACACATGATGACTAACAGTTTCAATCTAAGCTCTATGGCACGTTAACGTACACAGTGGCAGTGTGTGGTTCCACACAGTCGATTAAAGGACCATACCACCCATTTTGCATGTTTGAGCCTAACATATTGTTTTCATACGTTACGTTACTGACAATCATTTCCCAAAGGATAAAACCGTATTTCAGCTTTCCTGATATTTTGCAAAATCTCTTAATCTTTCAAAATCAAATATTCAAGTGATACACCCACCTTAAAAATCCATGTTTCTCCTGCTAATAGTTACACAGCCTTATGAAGTCACGGTCCTTTAAATTTTTCCATAAACGCAGGTCTTCTTTTGGGACTATATTCCCCGGTGGAGGCATACATTCACTCCACGCTTTTTATTGAGCTTAAACACTAAAATTACATAACTTCTAAAAAAACCTGAATACACGTCTTGTTGGTGATGATGGATTACCTATCCCAAGAACGTTTCAAGTATCAACAAGTTGATTTTAAGCGTAAGTGAATGAAAATGTCTCTCCTGTTATGACTTTATAGTTTTGTGCTAAATGGGCAGCTCATTTTATTTTTTGTTTGTCTGACAATTTGTTTTTTTTGAATTTTGCAAACTTTATTTCGCCTGTCAGTGGCGATAACTGAGCGCTACGATGCAGAGATCTTTAAAACCAAAATACCAGCTGAAAATTTCTCCTTTTCATCTGCATTTTCATATAAATTGCTAAATTTCAAATGGCACACAGACAATTGTTTCAGCAGTGCACTTTGTTAAATCGAAGCCCAAAATCCCATTTCCACTGCTTTCATGGGTGGGATTTGGAATATGATTAGCTACAGCAGATTAAATCTATGTTTAGCATGTAGCTGTGTGCATTAATGACTATTAAGCGCCTAATGTTTCTCCCTGTCTGGCTTGTCAGTCACTGATAGCCATAGATAACATGAACAACATTTTAATACAGCACACCAGAATAAACTGAAACCAATGGAGGTCTGGAAGGTAGGAAAAACATTTTTAATTCACCGTTCCAGTAGTATGCTTTGGGAAATGATTGTCAGTAACGTTACATGTATGAAAATTGAATTTATTAGGCTGAAACATGCAAAATGGGTGGTATGGTCCTTTAAGAGATTCACCAAAAATTTACATGGAAAAACACTCAAATTCTATTGTCTTAATATTTGGGAAAAAAAGCAGAACTCAGCAGTGTCTGAACCAATAATGCCCAAAAAATGGGAACGGAACCTTGTTTGCTTGTGAAAACAAACATGTTGAAGCTGCATCAGGAGTCTTCCGCCTCCTCTGCGGCTTTCTCGTGCAACTCATGCAGCACGGGAGTCAGGATTGCTTTCAGCGTCGTGTATAAAAGCTGGTTCTCCTCTGAGTCAGCGGGAATCTGTAGGGAAAAGAAACATGTTACAACTCTACAAATAACACTTCTTTACGCCTTCAACCTATTGAAGGAAATTCTGGAGTTGTTGACTTCATCAATCCAATGACATAATGAATCTATCGGACCAAGATCTGTGTGTCATCTGCATCTACTGTAGTTAATAATATAGTTTTTTTATTATTTGGCTGAGATAAAGCACATTAAATAAGAGAGGCCCAAGAATTGAACCCTGAGGAACGCCACATGCCATGTTATAATACATCACAGTCAATATGACCTCTATCACATCTTTTTGTCTTAGTTGCTTAATTAAGCTGATCCAAGATGGAGCAGCACAAAAGAAAACATACAGTACATCCCTACCAGGGAATATAATCCCAGAAGAAAACTACTTTTATAGAGAAATTAAAACAGACGTGCAGTCTATAATCGAGCTTTAGAGTCAGCAGGCCAACATGTACTTTTAAGGTGGATGTATCACCTGAACATTTGATTTCATAAGGTTAAAATACAGTTATATGTTTGAAAATGGTTGGCAGGAACATAAGGTGTGTGTGTGGGTGGGTGGCATTTATTGGGCTCAAACGTGCAAAATCACCAGTATGGTTCTTTAATCCAGCTTCCTACTGAAGTTTATATGGTGTAAGCAGAATAAATTTACTTTCCATGTGTGAACAGCAGAAATCTCTAGATACACCTTTGTTTTGGTGTTTCATACCTTAAAGGACCATACCATCTGTTTTGCATGTTTGAGCCTAATATATTCAGTTTTCATACATGTAACTTTACTGACAATCATTTCCCAAAGCATACTACTGGAACGGTGAATTAAAAATGTTTTTTCTACCTTCCAGACCTCCATTGGTTTCAGTTCATTCTGCTATTAAAATCAACTTGTTGATACTTGGAACGTTCTTGGGATAGGTAATCCATCATCACCAACAAGACGTGTGTTCAGGTTTTTTTAGAAGTTACATAATTAGCGTGAAAAGCGTGGAGTGAATGTATGCCTCCACCGGGGAATATAGTCCCAAAAGAAGACCTGCGTTTATGGAAAAATTTAAAGGACCGTGACTTCATAAGGCTGTGTAACTATTAGCAGGAGAAACATGGATTTTTAAGGTGGGTGTATCACTTGAATATTTGATTTTGAAAGATTAAGAGATTTTCAAAATATCAGGAAAGCTGAAATACAGTGTTATCCTTTGGGAAATGATTGTCAGTAACGTATGAAAATTGAATATATTAGGATCAAACATGCAAAATCAATGGCATGGTCCTTTAAAGTTCTCAGGCTGTCTTAGTAAAGACAAAGGCAACAGTTTTAATATGTGCACTATTTCATCTGTGAACACGAGCCTGTATTCGTGCTACCTGAGTAAAGGCTTTAATAGTTTGGTTGAGGAAGCTGGTCTCCACGTCTTCAGGCATTGGCAGGAGACGAGCAGCACAGTCCAGGATACACAGCAACGTCAGCCGGTGACCCTGCAGCACCAAACCATCACACCAACACAGGTTAGTCTTTCTGCTTTCTTCCTGAAAGCAACATCATCTGTGACAGAACATCAGCCAGCACCTTTATACATGCAAATAAAGCAAATAAGATGATGGACGATATTAAGAGGAGTCCACAGTTTGCTGAATATACATGGCATCATTTATATCATATACATACGGTGATGAATATATGTACACACGACCTCAAAAGTTTAGAATCACTAGTGATTTTCACATAGAATCAATGTTTCCAGTAATGTAAGACTAGTTTTGTTTCATATATACAAGATATATATATATATAAATAAGATGATTGAACGCACCTTCTCCAGAGAGTTGAGGGCGTGCTGAGGGTTCACAAAGTTCTTCTCACTGAGCGCGTTCACGTCCTCGCTGCTGATGACGGCGTCCTTCAGCTGCTCCAGCCACGACCACATCAGGCCGGAAAGGACCAGCGGGTCTCTCTCCACGCAGAGCCGCTCCCACGCCCCCTCCCTGCTGTTCAGCTCCGTCTGCACGCCACACGCACAGACACGTGCACACACACACACACACACACACACACACACACGCACACCAGCCTCAGCAAAGCTCTGATTGTGGTTCAAACGTGGCGCTAACTGTAGACATGGAGAGCCTTAACTTCTCAAACTCTTGAAAGGATAATTTGCAATTTAAACATAATTAGAAGCTGTGAATTTATGTTTGAACTGTATAAAGTTGAATTTGCTGATACTTAAAAGTGGGATTTTTTAAAAACATGTTTGATCATTAGAGGAGACAATCAGATGTGATTTTAAGACGATTTCCATGAGCATGTAAACGCTCCATCAGCCTTCAGTCAGCGTAAATATTCTCACAGGAATTTCTCATCTGTCGTACAATAACTCCCTCATAAGCCCATTAAGCAACACGCAAACACAGGAATCCTATTATTCCTACTAGTAATTAATTCATCCCTATTAATTATTTATTTATATGGGACAATACACATTAATTAACATTGCAATAAAATATTGTCAGCATAACTGTGCTGGGGTTAGCCAAACAGCTAATTTGCACCTGTAGCCGAAATTCATCCATTAATTAATTAATTACTTAGCATTTTTGCCTTAATCACCCCGTACAAACTGTGCATGTAAACACATTGACTGAAAAGCAGCTGCTGCTGTTCACTTGATTTGCAGCTTTTAAGACATCGCTATATTACGTATTTTCTAACTATGATACCTGAGTACGAATAGTTTTTACTTTTACTAAAATACTGTTTTCAAAATCTTTTTCAAAAAATTGTACTTTACTGAGTACTTACTGTATATTGCAGGATACTTTTAATTCATACTTGAGTATATTTATGAAGAAAAAAATATACTTTTACTCCGTTATACAGTATTTGGTTGCACTCTGTGTTACTTTTGATTTCACCATTTGAATTCAGTCACGTTCAGTTTTTCTCTCATTGTCAGACACTACACTGTCTGCTTCAGCCACGCCCCCACCCTCCGTTTCCATGGTTTCACCTGGAGCAGAACAGTCATGCTGGAATCAACAGCAGGAGGTTTAGAAGAGGCACATCCCTGCCACACATTCAAACGCTGTTTTCTTTTCAGTATACCAAAACCAACAGCTACATAATGCGTTGCGTCTTTGTCACTAAAAATGTGACTTTTCAGCTTCTGCAACATTAGCTACTTAACTAGCTGCTGCTGCTAATGCTAACTCAAGTTTTCCTGTTCTGTTTTGAGTAAATTCATGAAGCTAACCTAGCTAACTGTCTTGGGGCCAGGCCAGAATTGTCATGATTTGTTATGTGGTAAATATCTGATTTATTACTGTCTACTGTTTCTTTATATGATATCATTTGGATTGTATTAGAAGCTACATGTGGCTACTTTGCATTTTTTTCCAGACCAGCACTTTATAGCTTGTTGATTATTCTAAAGAATAAGCTTGATCAAAGTTACTCACTACTCAAGTAATCTTTTTATAGATACTTTATCACTCTCACTCAAGTCATTATTTTGGTGACTACTCTTACTTAAACTTGAGTCAAATAAAGTAACAATACTTTTACTTGAGTACAGTTTCTGGCTGCTCTACACACCTCTGGTTAAAGGTAAATAAAGATATAAGTCATGCACCAGCAGCAATGCTGCCTGTAATATTGCCCAGTTCTTTTTAAATGTAAATATACATGTTTTTATTTATGACAGTGCTATGACGGTACAACATGAAGAGCTGCACAAGTTTAGGTATGTTTCTACTGCTAAACACAGTACTAATACACGGTAAAACTCAACGTTGCATTACCTGCCATGCTGAGACCTTGGAGCTGAGATCCTTGTCTGTCAGGTCCGCGGCCAGCGCTTTAGCGACCAGCAGGCGTCTGGCATCTGAGGAGAGCTCTGATTGGAGGGATGTAAAGGGAACTTTTCTCTGCTCCTCTGCGTGATCCCCTCTCTCTGCATTTCCCAACACTATCATATCCACTTCTGCGTGCTCCTCGCCGGGTGCTGATGAGGCTGGTGCTGTGGCATCACAGCGAGCTTTCATTCCCTGCTCTGAGAGATCCAAAATCAAACTATGACGGCCCTTATTTAGCTGCTTTTGTAAAAAGGAGGATGCTGTGTCCTGCTTTGCTTCTGGCATGCTGGGAGTCACAGAGTCCTGGATGCTGCTAATGATGTCCTCAGGAGAGAGGTCACAAAGTCCAGAGCAGTTGTTGGCTGTGAGGCTGCTGTGAGACAGGGAGTGTTTGATTAGGCAGCTGATGAGTACCTTGTTGCTGTTAAGTTGTCCCAAACGGTACTGTAGTGTTCCAACTTTGTTCAGGGCAGAATCACTGTAGCTGAGTCTTCTGTTGTAAGAGACGGGACATCTCAGAGGGCTTTCTACATTCTGCTGCCTCCACAGTGGGTCAAACTCATTATCACTTGTCAGAGGCTGATCGTGAATGTGTGCAGCCTGCGGAGTCAGCGGGCTGAGGGGATGAGACGAACACGGCGAAGGCACCAGGATCCCCTTTCCTCTCATCTCCTTCCCAAGCTGCTGCAGAGCCTGCTGGGACACCGTCTTCTCCACCTCAGCCGTGAGATCTGGAATCTCCAGCCACTCCTGCTCGATCACCACCTGTCGGTTTTCCGCAATGTCGATGAGGAGTTTACACACAAGCTGAACGATCTTTGGCAGGTTCTTCATCTGCCGTGCCTCGTAGCCGTGCAGCAAATGGCGCTGTCGGGTAAGGTACTGGGACAAGGTGACGGCACCTGCTTTGGGTTCAGCACAGGCGAAGACGCTTCGAAGAGGAATTAGGAACTGGGCAAACTCCCTGACACACAGCAGCTGGCCTCTGGTTTGAATGGAGTTCGGTCTCTTGGCTCGCACAAACAGGATGGCTTGGTCAGCACTCATCCGGGACGTGAAAACCAAGTAACAAGCCAACAACACTCCTACATGTAGAAAAATACTAAGTAAAAAAAACTGATCATTTTATAAAAGAATACAGCATTTTCCACCTATTACAGTCACAAGAGTTACCAACCTGTTCTTCCAAGACCAGCGTGGCAGTGGATGGCCATTTTGCCCTCCTGGACAGCAAATGACATGACTTTCACCATGTCAAGGATGGTAGTTAGAGACGCCACACCATAGTCCTTCCATCCAAAGTTATAGTAATAAACTGAAATACACAAAACAGAAAATACATTCAGAGATGTTCAGTACTGGGCGACAGAGTTCTTAGTTGTTTAATCTCAACTGATTTTTAGAGAAGAATGTGTGAATAATAGCTACAGCTAGATAAGAACATATATATATATATATATATACTATACATACACACACACACACACACACACACATATAAATATAAAAGAAGAGAGGGTTTAAAAATATCTATATGTATATATAAGAAGACAGGCTTTATATCCTATAACGGGTTTATATCTTTATATCTTAAGAACAAGGATAGGATGACATAGCAGCACAGGTTTTATGTGGATGACTTGGAGATAGGCTGTGCCATATTGTATGATAATATTGGTGTAATTTTTTATACGTTAAAAATGTGATATATAACAGTATTGACGATATTGGGGTGTGATGACACGATAATTTTTCACATCATGCGCAACAGGAAGAAACTAAACATGCATGCCTGGAAAGAGGATGGTCAGTGCCTGACAAACTAGTTCTGCTACAAGGCTAACAGGCTAATAACTAAAGGTGGAAACAAATTAGTTTCTCCACCTGAAGCAGAAAAACCTGGTGAATACCAAGAAAGTCACATGAGGAGGAGAGCCAATCAAATGATTTGAGACGCAAAACAAACAGGAAGTGATGCTGACTCAGTCAAGTATAGCTGGAGCGTTAGCTAGCTGTACTTCCTGTGACAAAACAAGCTAACGGTGGAGTGACATTAGCAAAGCGGTGACTTTTGTCAGTGGGGACTTGCTGTGATGTATGAATAGTGTTAGCTTAGCCGCTAACAGTGTTAGCTTAGCCACTACACTAACTTCAGGTGAGTTTTTGTCTTGTGGTGGATCTGGACTTCAGAGAGTATTTAAGTTTAGCATCATAGAGGCTATTTAGCTCTGGAGGGAAAATCATAATCTGATGACATCATCAGTCGTTTTATATATATTTTATAACAACTGAAGATGAGCAGAAAGTTAATCTGAGTTACTGTTTGCAAGCTAAAATATCACAGGATTTAGTTATTTATAAATTAACTGAGGGGCAAAACTCTACTGTTTCTACTTTTACACTGATTCATTTTTACTCATGTTGGTACAGTTTGCATTCCTCCTTGGGTAGAGCTCTCAGGAGAGCTCATTAAGAAGAGGAATCAAGCCTGCCAACCTCCAAGGACATAACACATGTATGATCCCTTGCTATCAGGAAACAGGAAAACAAACAAAAGACATGAAGCATGAAGTGCAGTCATGCCATTAAACATGATTTGACTGTTCCAAAAAAGCCCATGTAACAAACATGAAATCTAAATGCATATTCAGTAGGTGTGTAAAGATGCAGCGATTTAACTGCATCGATCCAACACGCTAAAATTGATTATAATGGATGATCTTGCACAAAATTAAACATTACAAATAATCATCCTTGAAGTGCATTCCTCTTTAAAACATACTGGTATTCCTGTGTTGCTGCCACACGGAGCGCTGCAGCTCCTTCAATGTAAAGAAAGTGATGAGAGGCTCTGATGAATTCTATGTATCAGCAGCAGAGATATTTTGTAAAGACATGAACAGAGAAAATGCTGGAAAATACCCAAATCTCTACTGCTGGATGGAGACTGCTGGAAAATGTGTGTCATGCTAACATTTAACTAAACACGCTAAAGTTTAGCAAAACATGCTGAAGTTTAGCTAAATGCATTGAAGTTTAGCTAAACTAGCTGAAGTTTAGTTAAACATGCTGAAGTTAAGCTAAACTAGCTGATGATTTAGCTGAAGTTTAGCTAAACTAAGCTATATGTGCAGAGTACATTCAGTCAGAGACATTCTGCACATTTACATACATGCTGTATTCTGATTCGTATGTATTACTATTCAGGCCATAATGTGAATAATACGTTTTAATTATGGAATTAATAGGATTCCACAGCTCACAGCACATACATAATACATAGTCATGCTCCACATAATTGTTGTATGATGGAGAGTCCACCAGGTGAGACAATGCATGTTCAGTAAAGTAAAACCAAAAAAAAGTTTTGTGTTCAAGTATGAAAATAATCAAATTGAATTGTGGTGAAAATTAAAGATTTCCCAATGCATCAATTTGTTTCCTAAATAATCGTAATCAAATCAAATCACCATGGAGACAAAGATTTGCACCTACACCCATTCAGTCTTATTTTGAAACACAAACACACTCCTACTGCTACCAGCAGCTATCACTCATTCTTAATGTTATGTAGCATGCTAACTCCTTACTGAAAAGTAATCACCTTTGCTACTTTGCTAATACCTGCTAATGCTGTCTTTGTCCATTTCATTGTATCTTGTTTGTATTGTCAGAAGCTGCCTGTATCATGTGATCTCCTCTAAAACTTAATGGCCTGTTAATCTGAAAACTGCATGGCTGCTACATGTTCTGTATGGATACTTCTTGGTTTGAGTCGCTGTGCTGCTGATGGCGGATGAAGACTCACTGCCTGCCTCCATGAAGGTCTCAGGCCGGTAAGTGAAGCCACTTTCCTGCTCCAGTGAGTTTCCACAGCTGGCGTGTTCTCCAGGGCGCTGCAGGTTAATGACTGTCCTCAAACCACACCTGAATACAGCAACACGCACATGTCAGCAGAGTCACGTAATGAACCACAAGACAACACCTGAAGACACCTGAAAGTTCTGCAGCTTAACGAAGGCAGCCGAGCAAATTACAGCTCAGCAAGAACAAACCTTTAATGCAGAAAATGAAAATGGAAAAACACATATTTTTTTTACATATTGAACAACATGTTAGCTAAACTCAACCTCATTTCAACTATGACCTTTAACCCTGACTATGGTGCAGCCAGAGGAGAAGCCATAGTGCTGCTGGCGGTGGATTTAACTTCCATAAAGGAAACGCTTTCAGGCTTCATCTTCTTTAAGGCCCTGGTCACGGGTTGTTGTGTCACATGGAGCTCAGCTCGTTTGAGTAAAATGCAGTATTCAAACCATCGCCTCTCATTACATATTATGTGAAAATCATACCTGTTAACTGCTGCGGCAGATAACATGTCACAACAGATAATGAGGTAATTCATAAAACAGCACCACATTTAACATTTCAATAAGAGCAAAAAGCATCAGCCACGTTTCCTCATAACCTCCTGTTACAAGCCTCTTATCGTTTTAACGAGGCGTTGCTACAGTATTTCCTTATTTACATGTCAGGGAAGCTATTTAGAAAAAAAAAACACCACCGTGTAAAAATTAAGACGTGTTTGAGTCAGATGGTAAATTTCATCAGTATCTGGGTGATGTTTTAAACTGTATTTGTCTCGTGTTAGTGATCGATACATCTGATCGATGAAAACACTCAGCTGATCAGGCAGTTTATTTAAATGGAGAGTTTTGAGCTGATCTCATGGCACTGCGCCTCTTCCTCAAGCCTAATCCTCTGTGTCTGTCATAACACACACATACACGCATAATGTGTGTCAGACATAAAGTCACACACTTGATGTGTGACGTGTGTCTGTGTGTTTTTGTGTGTTTGTCAAATTTCTCTCATATTATTGTCAGTCTTTTAAAATGTGGAGCTCTGAAGCAGAGCTTATGTTTATTTTCTGGTTTATCATGTCAGTTTCTCTTTGAAGGACCATACCACCCATTTTGCATGTTTGAGCCTAATATATTCAATTTTCATACATGTAACGTTGCTGACAATCATTTCCCAAAGCATACTACTGGAATGGTGAATTAAAAATGTTTTTCCTACCTTCCAGACCTCCATTGGTTTCAGTTCATTCTGCTATTAAAATCAACTTGTTGATACTTGAAACATTATTGGGATAGGTAATCCATCATCACCAACAAGACGTGTATTCATGTTTTTTTTTTAAGAAGTTTAAGCTCAATAAAAAGCGTGGAGTGAATGTATGCCTCCACCAGGGAATATAGTCCCAAAAGAANTAACTATTAGCAGGAGAAACATGGATTTTTAAGGTGGGTGTATCACTTGAATATTTGATTTTGAAAGATTAAGAAATTTAACAAAATATCAGGAAAGCTGAAATACAGTTTTATCCTTTGGGAAATGACTGTCAGTAACATAACATGTATGAAAATTAAATATATTAGGCTCAAACATGCAAAAGGGTGGTATGTCCTTTAAAACCAGATGAAACAGGATAAATCATGACTCTTAAACATGAAGCAGCTCATTAACACACTGATCTTCATCTTCATTAGATTTTACCTGAAACACACCTGATAGTAACACTACCTAAATGGGGCACGGTCTTCTGATTAACGTAAGAGAAGCTTTATGAATGAGCTTCAGTTGTCACAATGCACATATTTAGTTTGATGCAGTGCTGTGGTTTTTTATTTATAAATCCCGCCCTTAGTCTGTCTTTCACACATGCAATACAAATGCCATACCCCAAACCCTGTGGTAGCAGTGTGTGTGTGTGTGTGTGTGTGTGTGTGTGTGTGTGTGTGTGTGTGTGTGTGTGTGTGTCTCAGCTCTTGGACAGACCTGTGTAAAGAAAGGATGACTGGACAGGTGCTACACAAATAATGAATAAAAGAATAAATTGCCCAGCCTTAAGCAAATCATTCTTCAATCTTCCATCAATCTTCTTCACTTCACTTATTATCAAAATGTTACTTAAGCATTATATAAAACTGAACAGAAATCTCATTTGTAATTAAGTGGAGAAGTGAAATGACCGTACCTTTGAAACTGCTCAATGATGTTATATTTCTCTATGATTTCAGTGGAAGGCCTTGCCATAGCCAGCAAGTTGTCTGTGATCCTGTAGAGGAGAATAAACCAGGTTAGAAGCTTCAAGACGAGTTTTTATGCTGCCATCCATTAACCGCAACTCAGAACATTCCAAGTTCTCCGAAGTTCCAGTCTAAATGCGTTCCAGTGGTTCGGCTTGGGAAACTAGGATTCCCACAGCAAGTTCCTAATTGCATGTCTGTGAATGTTCACGTGCAAGTCAAACTACAAAGATTTTACAAAACATTTTTTTCAAAACATTAAAGTTCACACCGAGTAAAATCAGGTTTTATCAACTACAAAGCGGAAGCAAAGGTGAGTCTGTTACTGTTCACAGTTTTCATGTCAGAGGTGGGATTTTTCATAGTTCAGAGTAGAATATTAGTTTTTTTTTTTTCCCCGTGAAAAACATTAGAATCACACAGCAACGGGCCAGATGCGGCCCGCGAGCCACCAGTTGAAGGCCCTCGGCATGTCTGATCATTCCATCATGAGCCCGCATGAGTTTTCACAATTTATTTTTTCCCTTCAAAATACATAATTTTTTAAAATTACGTTTGACATATGAAAAATAAAGAAGAAATTAAAAATTGTGAACATTAACAGTCGGCTCATCTTCAGGTTTGTGACTCGCTCGATAACACTTGTGATTGGGTCAGAGCTGTCAAAACTGTTCAAGCAAGTTATGTGTCCGTTTAGAAGCACATACGTGTGTGTGAGAAACTTTTCTCAGCTATGAACGTTAACAAGTCAAAATCCAGATGAAGACTGAATGATGCTCACATTCAGACCATTCTCAGAACATCCATATCCTTAAAGCAAATGTTAATCACCTCTGTCAGCAGAAGCTCTGACAGGCGTCCAGCAGCAGCAACAGTGAGAAATCAACAAAGATATCAGGAAGACTGGATAGAGTTCATGGAACCTTTGTTTTTTCTAGCTATGTTTGTAGTTGTTCTAGTGGACCCCTGGGAGGTTAGATCCTGGCCACCAGCCCTCAGGTAGTTACACTTTGAGGCTCCTTCACTAATATCCCCACATGAACCTGCTGACTGAAGTCTGAGCTGCTTACCAGGACGAGTAGAGCCCTTTGATGGCTTGTTCCTCGTTACTCCAGCGAGACGGATTCTCATATTTACAGGCTTTCCCGCCACAGGCCATGGAGCACTGCATGTGGCCGGGGATGACGTGCCTCAGCGTCTCCCCCATCTTGGTGTACTTTGCTGTCGGGACCCTGGCGTTGGCTGAGAAGAAAAAGGTAAAAGAATCAATGCTGTGTCCAAACTTTCTCTAATAATGAGGTTATCTCCACAGCCCTGTAAGACAAAACACTGGTTAATTCTTTGTGTTATTACATCTGCTGCTCTTGCATTGAGCGAGACGCTGATTCACGC
Source organism: Lucifuga dentata (assembly GCA_014773175.1). Taxonomy (NCBI): domain Eukaryota; kingdom Metazoa; phylum Chordata; class Actinopteri; order Ophidiiformes; family Bythitidae; genus Lucifuga; species Lucifuga dentata. The sequence goes on from VXCM01007310.1 coordinate 32,148, forward strand.
TGACGGCCACCATGACTCTCTGTGAGGAGGAGGAGAGGATCTGCAGGACGGAGCTCCGTCTGCACTGCAGGACCTTCAGCAGGACGTCTGAGGCCGAGTGCTGGCGCTCCTGCCTACCCGCGCTGCACGCCATTTCCCCAGCGAGTGAATCATGGCCTCCACGCTGCAGTCACAGAGCGCGTCGCCCACTTCAGCGCTCAGCTGCTCCGTGCCGACACTGAATCACCACGCAGCAGTGACAGGCAGATACAACCTGGCAGTTCAGCAGCAGCATCTGAAGTGTCTCCATGACAACAACCTCCAAAGTCTTCTGTGGGAGGTAAATGGGTGTGAAGGTTGCCTGTGTGTGCACACAAACACACAACAGATCTGAGGCAAGCGGCTTATGACAATGCCGCACAGGCGTGCTGTAAAGTCCACACATCTGGCAGTACACAGAACAAGAACGAACACACACACACACACACACACACACACAGCCTCCACAAGACTTTTCAACACTGNCAAGAACGAACACACACACACACACACACACACACACAGCCTCCACAAGACTTTTCAACACTGAAAAAAGTGTTTTATATGGACAAAAAGCACAGGGGTCATGTGACTCTTAAATAATGGGCCTTTAAAGGACCATACCATCCATTTTGCATGTTTGAGCCTAATATATTCAGTTTTCATACATGTAACGTTACTGACAATCATTTCCCAAAGGATAAAATCGTATTTCAGCTTTCCTGATATTTTGCAAAATCTCTTAATCTTTCAAAATCAAATATTCAAGTGATACACCCACCTTAAAAATCCATGTTTCTCCTGCTAATAGTTACACAGCCTTATGAAGTCACGGTCCTTTAAATTTTTCCATAAACGCAGGTCTTCTTTTGGGACTATATTCCCCGGTGGAGGCATACATTCACTCCACGCTTTTTATTGAGCTTAAACACTAAAATTACATAACTTCTAAAAAAAACCTGAATACGCGTCTTGTTGGTGATGGTGGATTACCTATCCCAAGTATCAACAAGTTGATTTTAATAGCAGAATGAACTGAAACCAATGGCGGTCTGGAAGGTAGGAAAAACATTTTTAATTCACCGTTCCAGTAGTATGCTTTGGGAAATGATTGTCAGTAACGTTACATGTATGAAAACTGAATATATTAGGCTCAAACATGCAAAATGTTGGTATGGTCCTTTAACTGAGCACCACAAGCGATTCATCATTTTTATGAACTGCTCCTTGTTTAAAATGGTGAAAAGAGTGAAAAACTCAAAAATTTTCAATATATAACAAAAAAATCTTCACATCTTTAGAGTTTGAACTAGCTTGTTTTGGTATTTTTCAGTCATTAATTACTTTTCTTTTGAATAATTGAACAGCTGTAGTTCCAACTACTACGACGTCTCCTATTACGTAAGAATGAGGCAATTTCTTATCGGCTTATTAAAACATTGTTCTGTACTTACATATCAAGAGCAGTACAACTACGTGCAGACTTGTTTCTGCTGTGATAATCGACTCTGTAACTATAATAATATGGAAACAGAATCAGCTTGAAAGGCCAGTCAGCACTCCAGCAGCCAAAAGGTGAGGTGATACTGCTGGCTTCAGACAGGAAGCAGCAGACGCTCTGAAAGACTGCAGCATCAGAAAGCCTTCACTTCCAGCCCCAAACTATGGAAAGCCAAACACGTCAAAATTAAAGACATAAAAATTATATAATAAAATAAATAACTCTATGCAAAAGTAGCAACAAATTATGAAATAATTCCATAAATCATCATTATCATGAAATCTTATTTCATAACACTTTAATTTAATAATGCCCCGATTTTTTAAGTCTCTTTTTTATTTCACAACACCGTTTGTCATAATGACACATTTCATGACGAGATTTAAGGATCAGTGGGCGTGGCCTTTTGCTGATTGGTTGTTCCAGGTTTCAGGCAGTAGGCAGCAAAGCAGACACATTCAAGTCAAAACTTTCTACTACAACTATTAAACTGTCACCAAATTAAGTTTTGAGTTTTTTCATGTGAGAAAGTAGCTGCTTAGAATACAAATATATGGTCAACTGTCTAAAATAATGCTGAATTAAAAATTCAGGTTTCGACGGTTTCGAAGACGGGAAGTTCTGCTAGAGGTTCACTGCAGAGAGCAGTTTCGCTGCTGACTGAACATCAGTCGACCATATATTAGAATTCTAAACAGCTACTTTCTCGCATGAAGAAAACCTCAAAACTTAATTTGGTGACAGTTTAATAGTTGTAGTACAAAGTTTTTACTTACATTCGAGTTTGTCTGCCTTCGCTCACTACTGGAACAACCAATCAGCGTAAGGCTACACCCACTGGTCCTGAAATCTCGTCTGAAATCTCGTCATGAAATGTGACATTTTGATAAACTGTGGTGGAATAAAAGAGAGAGACTTGAAAATGGGACATTATGAAAGAAAAGTCCCAAAAGTCCCGAAGTCAATAAAAAAGAGACTTACAAAACAGGTCATTATGAAATAAAAATGTTGTTGTAAGATTTCATGATAATGATTTATGAAATTAGTCCATAATTTATTGGTATTTTTGCATAGAGTTACTTATTTCATAATATCGTTTTTATATATTTAATTTTGGCGCGTTTGGCTTTCAATACCAAAGATCCCCAAAATCACACACAGTCAGCAGCTTTTCTCTTATCCTACCAGTCTGCAGGTTAACACCACGCTGACTCATTTATACCTCCATTTAAAATGTGATCTGTGATATGTGACCTGGACACTAAACGGTGTCTGGACTTACACGTTGCATTAAAACACATTCTCATTATCTGGATTCAGCTGCACTGTGATTTGATCTCAGCAGGCGGGTCGTGTTTCATCTGCTGCACGGACGAGCTTCACATGTTTTTAAAGGTGCCCATTTAAGGCAAGTTACAACTCCTGATTCAAATAACTTTATTAACTAGAGCAAGCAGGAAGACAAGGTGGGGAAATTTTCAGCTTTGGGATGGACATTATCCCACAAATGTGTCTCAGCTTGTATTTCGAGTCAGACCATATCAGTGTGTGGTCTGGCTCAGGTAGGGTCATGTGACATTCCATCCTCAGCCATTTATTTTCATTCATTTACACCTTGCCTTAAAATTAATTACCTCAATGTAAGGTGGAAATGGAGCTATTAGTGAAGGCAAGCATAGGAAATTGTGTTCTTCTGACATAAATATGTAATCATTTCATCAAACCAACTGGGGCTGTGCCATATTAAATCACAAGTTTTTTTATGATAAAAACATATCACCATATTGCAGCGTGACAACAAGTTCATAATTTTCACATCATCCACGACAGGAAGAAACACAGCAAGATGCCTGGAAGGAGCGCAATTCCACACCTGATGAATTATTTCCTAAAAAGGAGCTTCCTCTGCTGTTTGAATTGGTTCAGCTACAAGCTAACTGGCTAACAGCTAAAGGTGGAAACACAACTAATTAGTTTCTCCACCTGAAGCAGAAACACCTGGTGAATACCAAGAAAGTCACAGGAGGAGGAGAGCCAATCAGCTGATTAGAGAGACAAAACAAACAGGAACTGATGCTGACTCATCTTAGCATAGCTGGAGCGTTAGCTAGCTGTACTTCCTGTGACAAAATAAGCTAACGGTGGAGTGAAATTAGTAAATCTCTGATTTTTTTGTCAGGTGACTTATTGTGATGTATGAATAGTGTTAGCTTAGCTACTAACAGTGTTAGGTTAGCCGCTATGCTAACTTCAGCTGAGTTCTTGTCTTGTGGTGGATTTGGACTTCAGAGCGTATTTAAGTTTAGCGTCACAGAGGCTATTTATCTCTGTTATTATTTTAAGATTATACCTCCCACGTCTAAAACCAACATGAAGGTAACATTATATTTAATAATATACATATATAATAATATTATACTCATATTCTACTCAATTTGTCATCACTTGTATTCATCACATTATCCTTTTCTGTCAATCTTTTAGCAGTTTTTGGTAGTGACCAAGACTATAAATACTATAAAAGTGAATTTGAGCAATAAATAGCCCAGAAAACCCAATTTCTTTCTTAATTACAAACTGCACAAACGGAAAACAAATAGATTTTACTTGCCTCGTTAGCAATTATGATAGCTACTAATCACTCACGTAAAGTGCAAACACATCACTATATAAAATGTATACTATATATTATACTGTATTTCTTTGTTGTTTAATTTGGTTTGCCATAACAAATTTTATATTTAATTGACTGATCACATTCTGATGGTAAAAACTTTACCTTTGATGTCATATACTGTAATATTTCATATATCTGGATTAAAACTGCCAACGTTATCGTTAATAAATTAGCAAAGATATCCTGTCAGATCCCTGAACCATAAAAAATTCTTGATGAACTACTAATTTACGCACTTCAGCATAATATGAGGGTAACTAGCAACAAGAATCAGACTCACGCCTACAACCTCGTGCCTTGTGTGTGGAAGATAAATGTCCTTGTGTAGTGTGTGTGTAGTGTGTGTGTAGTGTGTGTTGTGCGGAGCTCTCCTACCTGTCTTCATCTCTGCGCTGATCTCTGCTCTGCAGGCTCCACGGGTGGAGGAGGGCAGGTCGCTCAGCAGGCTGACACCAGCTGCCATGGCAGGAGCTGAGAGGTGTGAACAAACATTTTGTCAAAGGCAGATAAAAAAAAAAAAGACACAAGCTATGGTTCTGCTGCTAAGTCAAACACACACACGCACACACACACGGAGGAGCTATGAGCAGCGAGGGTGGCGTTGCCTGGCACGTGCATGAGGGAGGCAGGGAAACGTGCAAACTGAGCCACCGTGTCAGCAGCTCATGTGTCAGTCTGACCACCGTACCTGTGGGATCAGGTGGGCGTGGCCTGGGAGAACAGTGGGATCCAAGGTGCTGAGTTACAAACAATGCTGACTTCAGCATCCCAACGCCAAGAGGAGAATCTTCAGGAAGTCATCAAAATCACTAACAGCATCTATGCCTCAGATTTTAGCGCCGAAAAGCTGAAGTTTGCAGAGGGAGACGTCACACATTCACACACATTCTGCTGCTTCAGAGCGACGCATCTTGTCTTACACGTGTGATTTATGTAGCCAGTATCACATTGTCACACAGAGCTTCCAGAGTGTCAATTTAATTCTGGAGACCAAGCCTTTCTCAGATTACACCCAGAGCTTTAATGGTCCTCTTCAGCTGTGCTAACCGATGTTGCATGAGTGAAACAGTGCACCTTTACAGCTCTGTGCTTCGCTGGGATCATTAACAATTGAGCAGGGCGGCTGTTCATCACATGCTAAATTTTGGATGGACAAACGTTTCCTTGACCTTTGCTTTTTCCTTCCTCATGACAGGATGACTTCATCAAAGAGAAAGGAGTTTCATTTGACCCGTTTACACTTTTTTTTCTCCTGGATTGTGTTGCCATTCAGAATAATACCAGTATAATTATTGGTATGCTAAAAAATTGGCATATCATGATACTGATGATATTGTGGCGTGACGACATGTTGATGAATTTTCACAAGTGCAACAAAGAAACAAAATAAGTGTGTCTGAAAGCAGAAAGTCACCTGATGAATTATTTCCTGTGTTGTTTGAAGTGGTTCAGCTACAAGCTAACTGGCTAACAGCTAAAGGTGGAAATACAACTAATTAGTTTCTCCTCCTGAAGCAGAAACACCTGGTGAATACCACGAAAGTCACATGAGGAGGAGAGCCAATCAGCTGATTTAAGTGGGGAGTGGTACAACTGTAGTGGGAGGGGTTGCCTAGGTGGACTGTGCCGCAGGGTTTGGCTGTGGGTGTGTGTGCTCTTCACCCCATTTGGGTGTATCACCATCTCTGGCTCGGCAGCCCTAGTCATTCGTGGGATATGTATTTCTGCCCCGCTCCCCTTCCTGCTCCCTGGCTGGTGGCCCCTACAAGTGGCCCTTGAGGGGTGGGGCCAGGGTCCTCCTCATGGTTCTGCAGTTGCACTCCTCACCCAGTCTCTTCAGCCTGTGACGCCTCTTGTGCTGTGGAGAGACGAGTGTGAGTCTTGGGGGCACTTGCCTGCCTTGCAATCCTGGTGGCCAGCCTTGGGGGCCCCAGGGGTGCATGTGTTTGTTTCTCTTGGAGCTTGGGGCCTTTCCTCAGCAGATCCAGGGTGTCAGCGTGGCTGTGTGGTTTCTCTGTGGTCAGAGGGTCCCCATTCCATTGGCAATATCGTGTTGCTGTCCCAAAGCAACAAAAAAACACTAACTGTGACCCCACCCCCTCTCTGGGGTGCTGATGGTGTTTGGGTAAACCTGCACCTGGATGACACGACATTAATGCAGCTGTCTGCATGTCGTCAGCGAGCCTCAGCAAACATATCCACCTAAACACAGGGAGGGTTAGTTTGACTGAGACCATCACTGGGACCCGCTGGAGAGGGTNATGTCGTCAGCGAGCCTCAGCAAACATATCCACCTAAACACAGGGTGGGTTAGTTTGACTGAGACCATCACTGGGACCCGCTGGAGAGGGTGTAGGTGTTGGAGGTCTTTAGTCACTCCTCTGGGTGTGGTGTTCTCAGGGTGATATGAGTGGGTGTCCTTGGCTCACTGCAAGCAATTATACAACAAACCCACTAAACTGCTTCTTACTGTCAGTGCTTGTTTGTGTTTTTGTGTTTCACTCTTGGTGATTTTTCCTCTTTGACAGGAAACAATCAGTTATAAATAAAACATGGCAGTCTAGTCCTTCAGAGGTGGAGCGGTGGTGTTTCACACATACTGTCTGAATGTAGAATGGATGTGAGTGTGGATGGAACAGCACCTCAATGCCTAAGCCAAATTTCTCCTTGGAGACTAATAAAGTTGAACTCTGACCTTGACCTTTATACTGCCATAACACAAGAACACAAATCTATCAGGTCAGGTCAGGAGCATGCGCTGGGCTGCGTGTTGCCGCATCCACCATGCAACAGAAACGCCTGGGTCCTGGTCCAACCATCCTTGCAGACACGTGGTTCATCCCCATCTCACAGAGGTACCCATCCATTTGCTGCAACCAGGAGTTACGTGGCGTCCCCTCGGCCTGGTCCAGTCACTGGGGTCCTCAGCAACGAGGCACCTGATGCTGANGTTACGTGGCGTCCCCTCGGCCTGGTCCAGTCACTGGGGTCCTCAGCAACGAGGCACCTGATGCTGAATCATCCTCAGAGAAACACGCCATATGGCCATAGTGTCGCAACTAGTGCTCCCTCACAATGCTGGTAATCAGTTTCATCCAGGCCTCTCTCTCGTTCAGCATAAAATCAAACCAGAGGTACCCAAGGATTCTCCGGAGAGACCGAGTACCGAAGACATCCAGTCGTCGTCTCAAGTCACTAGTTCCAGGTCTCACAACCATAGAGTAAGAGTGGAAGCAAATCTATCACACATTGCATATTTTCTCCAGATTGTGCAGGCCTGGCCCACAGTTACACTAATACACACACACACACACACACGCACATGCACACACACACAGAAAGACAATCTGTTGCGAGATTTAACTATATACAGTGCTGTGAAATAGTATTCAATCTCCTCCTGATTTCTTCTATTTGTACATATCTCATACTAAATTGTTTCAGATCTTCAAACAAAACTTAACATAAAACAAAGGCAACCTGAGTAAACATAAAATACAGTTTTTAAATGATAATTTTATTTATTGAAGCAAAAAAAGTTATCCAACACCTTTATCACCATGTGAAAAAGTAATAACCCCCTAAACTCAATACCAGGTTGTACCACATTTAGCAGCAACAACTGAACCAAACAATTCTGATAATTAAAGATCATCTCTGACATTGCTGTGTGGAGTTTTGTTCCTCTTCTTTACTAAACTGCTTTAATTCAGACACTTTGGAGGTTTTCCAGCATGAACAGCCTG
>VXCM01007311.1:5322-16356 GCA_014773175.1 Lucifuga dentata
CCCCGCCCCCGTCCAGCCCCCACCCTGCCATGCATTGCTGCGTTTGGAGGTTGACATTTCAGGCATCACACTTAATTTATCCAGCACTCCTGACCTAGATGCCAGATTGACTGGTGAGCTGTGCGCCTCGCTTGTGCTGCATGGGCTGCCCCAACTCCAGCTGCAGGCCCTTCACCCTGGTCAGCGCACACACACACACAGACACGTGCACGCACACAGACACACACGCACATGCAATCAGTGTTGCTTGGGTTAGTATGGTCTGGAATGGGATGGCAAATTTGCCTGGGGAAATAGGATAGCGTAGCTAGAGTAGTATTCATAGATGTGTGTGTGTGTGTGTGTGTGTGTGTGTGTGTGTGTGTGTGTGTGCGCAGTAGGGAGTTCTTTCAGTGCCTCACAATGTACTTGTTAGACACACACACAAACACGCACACACACACCAAGCCGGTCAGTCAGTCATGATGACTGTATGTCTGGTACTCTAAGCTCCATCTGTTCACTAAGCATGGTTATTATACATACACACACACACACACACACACACACACACGCACATACACAGCTCAAGGTCACAGCTCTGGTACAGTACTGTGCTGTGACCTTTATTCTACATCTACACACACACACACACACTGCGTTGCGTGTAGCACTCTTGTTGACATATAGCATGGCTGTCTGGCCCCTCCCCCGCCCGTGCTGGCTGTAGCTTCCAGCTGGCTGTGAATCTGCGGCTTCCAGGAAAGGCTTCTGTAGCGTTTAGTAGCCTGATCCGTGTTTATGGGGATTTCAGCAAATGAAACGTGTTTGTCGGCGGCTGTCAGCACGCTTACTCTCATTCATACATCATCATTCATGTCGTGGGCAGGAACAGGAACCGCTTTCAGCACAAAGTTTCCACAGCATGTCATAGTTTAGACCTGTTCAGGTGAGACAGACGTCACAGATTAATCTTTGTTGAGATTGTGGCTTTCGTTCTTTACATACCAAAATATACATAAATATATAAATATACATAAAGTTACATTAAATAAATGAATCAAATCAAATTTAGTTTTCAGTTCTTGACATTTTTTGAAAGTGGCGTTCTCTGCCTCTTTACTTGATGTGCTCTCTCTCTCTTTTTCTCATTCATCCTTCATCTGTATTTTTAGACTAGTTGGACAGTCTTATACCGTATATACTCAACTATAAGCCGATCTCGACTATAAGCCAACCCCCCGATTTTGACCTGCACATTTAGATTTTTAAAGAAACCCACATATAACCCTGATGTTGTTCCATCAGTTTGTTTAGCAAATTACCTGTTTTTTCTGGGTGTTGTCATAGTATTCCTGTGATTTTCTGAAAATAATCCACGTACCGGTAAACATGATATTTATTTCAGCAGCTGATTACCGTAACTGACATTAGCTGACATTAACTTTTCCTTGCTCCTCTTCCTCGTCTGAATGAGATTACCAAATAATGGTACCGTACCGGTATATGAAACAGTACTTTTATACAGTCATTTCTGATTGACCCATTCTTTTATCTTTGACCAATCACAACAGAGCTTACTGGCCACTGCAAAATGTGCTGGATAAGATGTTTAGTCAGGAAATATCTCATTCTAAGGTATGATTTAAACTATTTTCCATGGGTAGTGGTAATGGGTAGTATTTCCACTGGTTGACATTTCCTTCTCTGGGGTCAAATTTGAATTTCTTGTGTATAAGCCGACCCCCGATTTATTTTGTGAAATTTTGAATAAAAACTTGGCTTATACTTGAGTATATATGGTAATATATGTAAACATATAGTTTTTTACATTTAATGCAATGTCTTGTAAAAGAGACATATTACCCAGATTTCAGTGTTCCTATCTTCATTTATTGTCAATTTTGAAACTTTTGCGATGCTTTAATGTCCAAAAAACATGATCAACCTCCCATGCTGCAGCACCACTGTGCACACTTAATGAAAACACACTATAAGATGACCCATGTTTGACTAGGTAGAACCTAGTAACATTTCTGTAACACAAGACAGGAAATTTAAGTTTAAAATGGATCCTTATGTACATTTTGTAAAGAGGTGCACAATGTGGGGATCTCTTAAAATCTTAAATTTAATCTTAATTTAATTAATTTGATTTAATCTTAAAATGTTCCCTTTTTCACACATTACAACCTAATTTTTCAAAAGTAATCTGGATCCTCAATTGATAGATAATGTGCACCTTTGCGCTCAATAAACAGGGCACTACTGGAATAATTATGTGCACCCTGGTTATATAGAACCTATTCAGACTGGTTGTGCTTACAACTAAAGGACAATTTACACTTCCAAACGAATGCGCACAGTAGTGGACACGTTACGCGGTTCTGTTTATGCTACATTCTGGCGTCTGCTTGGAGGACGAGTACCCCACATGCACAGAAGTGTAACGTAGCATACCGTAGCATAGCATAAAGTGTGAAGTAGTGTAGCATAAAGTAGTGTAGTGTAAAGTAGCGTAGCGTATTGTAAAGTAGCATAGCGCAAACTACTGCAAGTAGCGTAGTGTAAAGTAATGCAGTGTAAAGTTGTGTAAAGTAGCGCAGCATAAAGTAGTGTAGTGTAAAGTAGAATAGCATAAAGTAGCGCAAAGTATTGTAAAGTAGCGTAAAGTATTGTAAAGTACGTGAAGTATCGTAAAGTAGCATAGCATAGTAGCATAAAGTAGTGCAGTATAAAGTAGAAATTGTTGTCACATGGATCTTCACGTCCTCGCGTAGGCGGAAAGTATAATTTGGTCTTGAACCGCTTTTGATCTGTTGCCTAAAGCCTCTCTGCTTTACTGCAACAATCACAACTCTTTTCCTGACCATTTTGTGTTACATAATTTTGCCTGCATATGCACTGAAAATTGCCAAAAAAAAAAATGTTGACAACAGCACAACAGGTGGTTGTTTGTGTGTGTGATGGGTTTGGGGAAGGTGGAGGGAGAGAATGGAGTACTAATCGTAGATAAATGGAGGAGGATGGAGGCTGAAGGATGACAATAGGGTCTCCTTTTGCTCCATCCTAAGGGAGCATTACGTGTTCGTGCCGGGCAGATTAACCCTTCACCTCTCTGCTTCCATCCTTCCCTCAGCTTCCTTTTCCCTCTCTCATCCCCTCTCTTCCACTGTCTCCTCCTCCTCCTCCTCCTCCTCCTCCTCCTATCGCTAGGAAATGAAACTCAACACTGCTCAGTTCCCTTTAGTCTGTCATTAGCACGGCGGCCATTCTGTTTGCACGACTGACTGAGTCTTCCACTGATCTTTAATCCTTTTAAGTTATTTTTGATGAGATTATCACAGAAAGGTACCAAAGCTGGATAAAACATGTCCACTTCCAGGCAGTTTTTGCTGCATTTACACTGAAGGTTCAAGTGACCAAATTCTGCTGTTTTACTGACACGTGTCACATGTCAGATGTGTCCTGTGAACTTTTTTACCTTTTTTTTTAAATTCTTTTTCTCCTTTTTTTCCTTTCTTTTTCCTCTTTTTTCTGTTTTTTTTTCTTTTTTTCCCTTCCTCCATCTTGTTTCCTTTTTTTCTTTTTTTCCTTTTTTTTTCTTCTTGTGAACATATAAACAGTATAAAAACACGTGGAATCAGATATTCTCACATCTGTTTTGGGCCATATTCACATGTGGAAATAAATCTGATATGTGTCCAATATCTGCTGACAGCACAGATCAGAATTAACATGTTATGCCTGTATGCTGTTCTAGTGTGAGCATGACGAGCACTCACCATTAGGCATATGTACATAATTTAATCGTGCAGCAGACATTGCATTCTTGTGCGTAGAGAGAAAAAAAAGGATTTGCATGTTATTAAATGAAAAGTGAAATGTTAAAATTGTACAGGGAACCATCCATATCGCTGGGTTTAAGCCAGAAGAAAACGGGTGAAATCAACCTGCAGAGCATCAGAGGGCTGAAGCATATGTGTGTGATTGTTTGTGTAAACATGGTGTGTGTGTCTCCATTGTCATTTCTGTGATTGATTATCTGGGAAGCTTGGCAGGACGACAGATTTATCTCTTGGCACTGCATCTCTGTCTGTCTGCCTGTCTCTCTCTCTCTCTCTCTCTCTCTCTACTCTCACAGGTTTCTTTCATGTGTGTGTCTGAATGGCTCAGTTTATGTGTGTGTCAGCAGCTGTTTGTGTGATGTGTGACCTTGCAGTAGTTTGGTGTGAGATAAGTGTGCGTATACACACTACATTAGCATTTTCCTGATGGAGGTGGACTTCACATGCTGTGTATGTGCGTGCGTGTGTGTGTGTGTGTGTGTGCACGTGCACGTGCACAGAGGGGAGCTGCTGCTATGGCATTTTGCTCTAAACTTGCTGATGCTCACACACCGACACATGCAGAAGTGCACATGTGCATTACAACACATGCACACGCACTCTCAAAGGCATCGCTCTCGTATAACACACGCACACACACACACACTTACACTCCATTGCTGTGGCTTTTTGAAGTATGGAGATAATTTATTCGTGTCATGATGCCTGATTTCCCATCTGCTACTGGGACCCTGAGCAGCTGGAGAGAAAGGAGAAGGAGGGAGGCAGGCAGGGATGGATGGAAGAGAGGGAGAAGGAGGAGAGGCAGCTGGAGAGGCTCCCAACAGCTGGTTACCAGTTTCCTTCACAGAAACCTCACTGGAAAGCAAGGAGGAGGGACATGGAGAAGGAGAAAGGAGAGGTTTAGTATGTAGGACAGAGAAATAAGGGTATTGGTTTGTTTGCTAAGGTTAGTCTGCTGGAAAGGCAGGAAGGAGGGAGGAAAATGTATCAACATGGTGTCATGTAGAGGAGGAGAGGAAGGAGGTGTGTGTGTGTGTGTGTGTATGTGTGAATAAATAGATGGATCCCCTGTTCCCGCTCTACAGTCGGCCATTACTGGTAACTTCATCCCCGGCCTGCAGAAAGCAGCATTGACTGACAGGCTGACATGAGTGAAGCTCTGAGAGATTAAACGTGTTTCACAGCACGTTTACGCCGAGCTGCTCGTATGTGGCGTGAGCCAGCCCGTGTGTGTGGCGTGTTTGGATCACTGCGGTGTCGCCACCCAATCATTTTGTGTATTTTTGCTCGTTGTGTTGAAATAATTTTGAAAGGCTTCCTGCTAAATTTATTTGTCGTTGCTGAGTAACCCAAACCACCTGACATCTAATCAGTCTGTCTCTCTTTCCCCTCCCCCTACCCCCCAGCATTCCCCCACGGACCCGTCAGGCGACGCCTCAATGATGGTTCCTGACAGGCCGATGGCCGTCACCGGTGCCTCCGGCCAGCCTATCAGCACAGAGCAGCCCAGCGAGCAGGAGACCAAGCCAAAAAAGAAGAAGAAGAAAAAAGCCAAGGTAGTGGCAGGAGAGGAGCAGGAGGGGGGCAGGAAGGCGGTAACGGAGGGAGGAGCAGAGGGAGACCGAAAACCCCAGTTCCCTGGAACAGGAAGTGGTGCAGGTGAGCAGGTTAGTGGCACAGGAACGGTGGAGGGATCGTTGCTACCGGCGGAGGAGAAGAAAAAGCGAAAGAAGAAACCAAAGGAGAAGGCAGAGGGCAAAGAGCCCAAAGAGCCCAAGACCCCGAAGACGCCCAAAACACCCAAGACCCCCAAAGAGCCCAAGGAGCCCAAGGAGAAGAAAGCCAAGAGCTCCACGCCCAAGACCAAGACCCCCAAGAAAACCAGGTAGGACCATGACCAACAGATTTCCTGTTATACAAACAGGAAGCAGCTCAGAGGTAACAGATGAAAACAGATGTGAGGATATTATTGGATGGAGAAGAAGTGAGAAAAGTTGTCTGATAGGCTGGCGAGCTCCAGACCCCACAACCCTGATTAATACACACTACAGACATTTTAATGTCATGTCATCCTACCATTTCATATTAAACACAACCTGATATAAACTGGATTAATTCCAGGTTTTGATGGACTAAAAGAAAACAAGGTTTGTGTTGGAGAATTCTTCAAAGTTTTTCAAAGTTGAACTCTTGTTTCTAATCCTGACCGCTCGACTTTAAAACCAAATGTTGCCAACTTTTTTATCAAATCTGCACAGAAGCTGAATGATGGAACACGACAGGAAGTGACTTCAGCACATCTGTTCCTTCAAATGGCAAAAATGTCCAAGGGGAATATTTTTTTTAAAAATAATCAGTATTTCTGAGAATAATGTAGCTGAAATCACAAAACTCTCAAAACAATGAAAGGCTGCTTAATATTGAGACACTTAAAGGACCATACCACCCATTTTGCATGTTTGCGCCTAATATATTCAATTTAAACTTGAATATTAGGTTCAAACATACACAATGGGTGGTATGGTCCTTTAAAAAGAGAAAAACGAAAATACATCATTTGTTGGGGTTTTTTTTAGCCTTAGAATCGGTAGTTTATCACCACTGTGAGGCCTGTCAGCTTAAACGACCATACCGGCGATTGTGCACGTCTGAGCCAAATATATAGAATCTGCATACATGTTATGTTACTGACAACCAATTTCCAAAACATGAAACCATATTTTAGTTTTTCAAATCCCCTAATCTTTCAAAATCAAATGTTCAGGTGACACAAAATTCAGTATTTCACCTTCTAACATTTTTGCACGATTGTAGAAGGAACAGTCATTTTAATTTCTCAGTAAAAGACGTCTTCTCCTGGGACTATATTTCCTGGCGGAGTCATACATTTAAATAAAGTTACTTTGGCAAAACAAAAAAAAAAAACACTTAACAGACATGTTGTTTGCTGTGATTGCTTACATATCTCAAACATGTTTCAAGTCTCTAAAAGTTGATTTTAGTAATGTACTGGAATGAACTGAAACCAATGGCAGTCTAGAAGGTAGGAAAAACAATGCCAAATTTACTGCTAAAGTAGTATATTTTGGGAAATGGTTGTCAGTAACGTAACATGTATACAGGTTGTATATATGGGGCTCAAACATGCATGGTTGACGGTATGGTCCTTTAATATTATTCACACTTCAAACATGCAATTTGCATTGTAATTCAGGAAGGAATTTAGGCTGCCGTGGTCATTTACTTTTGCATTTTTCTTTTTAAATGTTTTATTTATTTATTTTTTTTAATTCTCGAGCACAGATTTTGGTTCTTTTCTGCAAACTTGATTACCGAACTTCAAACAGAGGACGGGGGAAAAAGAAAACTCTGGAGCGCCGACAGAAATCAACAACGATTTGATCCGACAGCAGTTCAAAGCCTGATGTAGCTTCTTAGAACCATCAGAAACGGTTAAAAACACGCTGCGGCTGTAGTGACACTTCCTCTCAACACACACACACACACGCCTGGTTTTAAACCACGTTACAGAGTGGACGTGACGTTTGAGCTGGCTGGGCAGGATCTTCAGAGCAGCTGGATGGAACTCCTGGTGCTTATTGTTGTCTGTCGGCCGTCTGTTCACGCTGCACTCTGGGGCGTATCACTCCCTCTCTCTTTTCACTCCTTCACTTTTTCCTTCTTTCCCTTATACTTTTCCTCTGCACACCTTTGAGCATATTTTCTTCACCTGCATGTACACAGAGCATGCATGCACCTCACCGTCTGTGTGTCGGGGGGGGGGGGGNAGGGGAGTGGAGTATGGTAAAAGCAAAGAGTTGAGTGTGTATGTGTGTGTGCGCATGTCATAGATGGTTTCATTGTGGAGGTGGAAACTTGATCTGACTGAGGAATGTGTCAGAATAGCCTCCATCTCTCTCTCTCTCACCACCCCCTCTCCCGTCAACTTGCTCTCTCACCCTGTCTCAGTCTCTCTCTCTCTCTCTCTCTTTCCTCTCGGTTCCTTTTATCCCCAGGAAGAGGGAGGGCCAAAGCAGCAGGCAGGGGTCAGCGCTGGGGGAGGTGTGTGTGGTGTGTGTGTGCGTGCGTCAGGCACTGGAATGGAGACGGGGGAAGGGAATGGGGGGGCTGGNGTGTGTGTGTGTGTATATGCATGTTGGGGGGTGGGGTCATTTGTAATCTTTGTTGCAGAAAATGGCGTCAAATGATAATGAAGGCCATGCTGCTGACCACTCCAGAGCCACAACTGTGTGTGTGTGTGTGTGTGTGTGTGTGTGCATGTGTGTGTGTGTGTGAGAGAGAGAGAGAGAAGGCGGAGGAAGCGTGGGGGTGGGGGCGTCCATTCTAAGCCCCTTGTGTATGTTAGTAAACTAGCTCTTATCTGTTGTCAGCTTTCCTCCATCTTGAGTGGCGGCCTGCAGCTCCCAGGTTAATTTAGCATAATAATGGCTGCCGGCCATTCTCTGCTACTCTAAAATGGTGGACCACCGCAATCACCCAACTATCTTTTCTTTGCTTCTGTCTTTTTCTTTCCCCCTCCCTCCAATTCTGCCTCATCCTGCTGAGGAGGAGTCTTTCCTTTCATCTTTTCCTCTCCTCCTCCCTCCATATTGTCCTCTCCTTCTGTCTCTCATTCCAGCCCTTGATTGAGGTCTGAGTTTTTTTTTTTTGTTTTTTTTTTTTCCTCTGGAGGGAGAAAGAGTGAGGAGGACCTGTGTGATTTACACGCGTGTTAGAACTTTGATTATACTCGGATTATGGCAGTAAATCAACTGTTTCAAACGTGGTGAATGCAGCTTAATTGGAGTGAAATCGGTGTAAATCAGAGTAATCTCACTCAGATCCAGATCATGTGATCCTAAAGTGATTTATTCAGGATGGAAATGTCATAAAGCATTTACACACCTGGCAGAGCCACACACACTCCCATTACGCAACGCGGCGTGGATGTTAGGCCAACAGCGGAATCCTGTGAATTCCAACTTACAGATCGTAGCGTGCATGGAAACGTAAATGTTCGGAGTGTAGCGCGTGTGGAAACGTAACTGTATGGAGCGTAGGGTGCATGGAAACATAAACTTGTGTAGCGCGCGTGGAAACTTACGGAGTGTAGTGCGCGCGGAAACGTACGGAGCGCAACGTGCGCGGAAACGTACGGAGCGCAGCGCACGCGGAAACGCACGGGCCGTAGTGCGTGTGGAAATGTGCAGACTTTACTTCCATCGTGTGGAAATGGTGCGGAGCGCACGTGGAAACCTACGAGCTTAGCGTGTGGAAACTTGCGGAGTGTAGGGCGCATGGAATTTAGCATGCATGCAAACGTACTAGCGTAGCATGCGTGGAAGCTTGCAGAGCAACATCATCGCCTAAAATAAGGACATTGACATCCGATGATGTTAATGGAGAAATGCGTGTTCTGTGCAGCTCCGTGTTGGATCAGATTAAAAAGTAACTTCAGCAAAAACCCTTAACAGACATGTTGTTTGCTGGGACGGATTATGTATCTGAAGCATGTTTCAAGTCTCTACAAGTAGATCTTTACAGTGTATAACTGGAATGAAATGATACTAATGGCAGTCTGGAAGGTAGGAAAAACAGCTCTGAAATTCGCTAAAGCAGTATATTTTGGGAACTGGCTGTCAGTAACGTAACGTCTGAGGATTGTATAGTATATTGGGCTTAAACATGCAGGATCGGCGGAATGGTCCTTTAACTGTCCCGTTTCTGTGCTGCAGTAACAGATCTTCCTGCTGCAGCAGATAAAAGCTCCATTGCTGTTTATTTCTCGGCTGTTTTTAGGGAGTGAAATACGTCTTAATTATTAAAACTTCAAAGGTGTGAGAAGGACAGTAAAGTGTACAGGAAAACACCACACCGCTTTCCATTTTGTCCTCGTGTGTGTAGAACTAAAGCAGAAAGCTTGAGAGGTTTGCATGTTTCTCTGTTTAGTGTGTGAACAAATAAACCTTCACACGTCTGAGTTCAGCCTGAAGTTTAGCACGAAGCGAGCCTCGAGCTGGAACAGAGCCGCTAAACATGCAGAAAGTTTATTCAATACAAATTCACCACTATTATTTAAAATGTACTCTGTGTGTGTGTGTGTGTGTGTGTGTGTGTGTCAGTCAGTCAGAGAGAATCAATTGGTTTACTTGTCCACTCAGCTCACTCCTCTCCTTTGACCTTGCTTTTTGTCTTCATCCTTCTCTCTCTCTCTCTCTCTGAGGAAGCACATCTATAAATAACTTTGCTGCCACGCCCATGCTGCGTGTGTGCGTGTGTCAGGGAAATTAAGCATGCAGGCATCTTGTCTTGTGAATGTCTGCAGACGTGTGCGCACATACAGCACAGGATGTGTGTGTGTGTGTGTGCGCATGCATTAGTCATTGGCTGATATTTTTTGATCAGATTGTAGCACATTATGAATAAGTTTTGTGTTGCCATAAAGTAGAGCTAATTTTGGGTTTTGAATGACTATTGCTTTCTTTTTAATAATCAATATTCAATACTTGCGATATACCAGTATTGACAATAACCGTGATAGTTAAAAAATGAAATATTGATATCATGTTAGTTATACACATATGATAATATTGTGTCTTTAAATCATTTCTGTTTCTTTCCGTTCTCACTTTGTCTCCCTCTCCCAATGCCACATACACACACACACATATGTGACGCTGTGATGCAGTAACTAGCTAGCTAGCTAGCTACTACGTATGTTACTACAGTGTGTAGCTATTACTGCCACATTAATCATGATGGAGGAGCTGACAGACAGAGTGAGAAGCTCTACTCTAACCTGAAAAAAGTTAGCTACAGTGTGGAGTTTTTAGGATTGGGTAACAAAGACAGGNCTCTACTCTAACCTGAAAAAAGTTAGCTACAGTGTGGAGTTTTTAGGATTGGGTAACAAAGACAGGGTGTTGGTAGACGCCCCAGTCTGCAGGAAATGCTGATCGACAGGAACCACCAACCTGTTCACCACCTTCACCTCCATCATCCTGCAGATTTCACCACAGTAGAGACAGGAAGTAGCAGTTAGCTTGCTAGCCCTGAAACAGGAAATGTTCCATGAAGGTCTTAGTTGTGTTGTTAAAGCTAAGTTATCATGGCGTTGGACTTGACAGGATTTTCTCTCTCCTGGTTATTTGTTAGATTTGTGGATCTTTTGTTTATCAGGTCATCTGGTTCCTTTACACCATCC
>VXCM01007311.1:18630-52353 GCA_014773175.1 Lucifuga dentata
TCCCTCCCTCCCTCCCTCCCTCTCTTTGCTTGTATCTCTCTATCACCTCCTCCTGCTCTTTTATCATATTAACCCCCTGTGTACCAGAGCCTCAGGCAGACTAATGATTTCTAAATGGGTAAATCAAACATGGCGACCGCCCTGGGACAGACAGACACACACACACACACATACCACGCACACCCCACACACACACACACACACACACACACAAATATGAACCTGATAATATTTATTTTCTCCACTTATATTAGAAGTAACACTTCTGCCTGTTACTGTAGAGGATATAAAGTTGATGTTTCTCTCTCTCTCTCTCCCTCTCTCTCCCCCCCTCCCTCCCCCTCTCCACAGCACTAAGAAGGTGGAGTCGGAGGGCGGGGCCGGTGCTGCTAAGAAGGATTCCAAGAGGAAGAGAGAGTCGTCAGTCAGCGACGATGTGGAGGTGAAATCTCCTCCCCCCTCACCCCCCGAAGATGAAGACGATGATGGTGTGCAGGTACGTAACACACCCACACACACACACATACATATCCAGTCTGTCTCCCTGAAATAAAGTTCAACTCCTGATTTTATACCGTTGTGGCTGATATTGCTGAGCAAAAAAGTGGTTCCAGGAAGCAAAAAACAGCAAAGGTCATAAACATTTTCAGATCTCGTGTGTGCGTGTGTGCTGTTTGTGGTGTAAACCCGTCCTGTTGACAGATGAAGCAGACTAGATGCTCCAGGTCCACGTCATACATCAGCAGCTTCTCTTATCTGCTCTGTCAGGTGTATTTGCTGAACATTTATGCATTCATAATTTAAAGTTTTTCATCTTTTCACACAGGTTGCTGCTCAGCTTTAAGTTACTTTAACACTCATTTCGACATTGTCCAAGACGTCATACTCAACTTAGCTACACTCACACTGGTACTTTGTGTTAATCTGGAGGATGACTTCGTGTCCTCAGAGGCTGAAACATAAATCCTCCGTGTGACATGTGAACACTTTAAAAACTACCAGCTCAGCCATGGAAAGAAAGTTGGCAAAAATTGAGGAGACCAGTGATTTTACACTTAAAGGACCATACCAGTGATTGTCGTGCATGTTTGGGCCCAATATATACAGTCTTTCTACACGTTATGTTACTACAACCATTTCCCAAATTGTGCTACTTTGGCGGTAAATTTCTGATTGTTTTTCCTACCTTCCAGGCTGTCATTGGCTTCAGTTCACTCAGCACAATATTAAAACCAACTTGTAGAGATTTGAAACACATTTGAGATACGTAATCCATCACAGCGAACATGTCTATTACCGTATATACTCATGTATAAGCCGACACCCTGATGTTGTTCCATCAATTTATTTGTTTAGCAAATTACCTGTTTTTCTGGGTATTGTCATGGTATTCCTCTGAGTTTCTGAAAATAATCCACGTACTGGTAAACATGATATTTATTTCAGCAGCTGATTACCATAACTGACGGATCACAGCTTACTGGCCACTACAAAATGTGCTGATAAGATGTTTAGTCAGGAAATATCTCATTCTAAGGTATGATTTAAACTACAGGTNCAAAATGTGCTGATAAGATGTTTAGTCAGGAAATATCTCATTCTAAGGTATGATTTAAACTACAGGTATTTTTCATGGGTAGTGGTAATGGCTAGTATTTCCACCCCTGGAAATTTCCTTCTCTGGGATCAAATTAGAAATTCTCATGTATAAGCCGATCCCCGGTTTACTTTGTGAGATTTGGTAATATAAACTTGGCTTATACTCGAGTATATATGGTATGTTTTTGTTTTTTTTTTTTGCCAGAGTAACCTTATTATGGAAAAAAATGTATTTCTCCGCCAGGAAATATAGTCTCTTTTACTGAGAAATTAAAATGGCCATGCCTTCTACAATCGTGCAGAAGTGTAAGCAGACGAAACATTGAATTTTAAAATCAAATGTTCAGGTGTTACAAACAGGTGTTTGTATCACCTGATCACCAGATTAGGGGATTTGAAAAAATAACCGGAAAACTAAAATATGGTTGTATTTTTTGGAGCGTCAGTAACTTAACATGTATATATTGGGCTCAAACATGCACAATCACTGGTTTGGTCCTTTAAGTTAAGAAGATGATTGAAGCGTGGGCGACAGGCTCTGCTGCAAAGTTTCTAATGTCATCAAAACAAAATGTATGTTTGTAGACCATTTTTATCATTGTTCTGAAATAGAACAATGATAAAATGTAGATATTAAATATGTTCTTATGCATTAATTACCTTGAAGAGGCATTAATTAATTTATGAACATGACAATAATTAAAGTCACTTTAGGAGGTAGACACAAATTAGAACTTTTATTTTTTTAATTTCGTAAGAACAAAACTGATGTTTTTGCAGTTTATTTTGTACCCTCTAATCTTAGATTAGCAGCTAATGGTTAAAAATCAGCAGGAAAATCAAGCAGGCAGTTAGTTTTTGTTGGATTTGTTGGAGGCCTTTAAAGGAATAACACGATCATATGTTTCTTGTCATCACTTCTGCTGATGTGACAAAATCTGACATCACTGCCCTCATGTTGTATTTTGTGAACATGTAGTTATAATTCTTCATGCGCAACCAGCAGCTTAAACACACGTGTGCATAGTGAACATAGTACAGTAAGTGTGAGCGTGTCCTTACATGTGCGGTAGCCGTGCGGTAGGTGGTGTTTAAAGGAAAAAATCCAACAGAATATTATTTTTATTTTTTACCCGTGCAGATGTAGTTATGAGTGGAAGCACAGCAGCATCTGGTTTGCAGCAGTCTCTTTGGCTGTTTTACCGTATTTCAGCCTGAACAAATTGGTTGATGTTTTCCTCAAAGTCGCTATGCAAAATGTCGCCACCATATGGAACAGAGTAATGAATAATGAAAGCACGTCTGCTTCTTGTTGAGTGATACACAGAGCTTTTTGTTTCTCTATCGGCCTAATTTCATTTGTTTCCAGCCGTTTGCCTGCAACATTTCAGGACAGGAAGTTTGTTTCTGATACCGTGGCGTTAGATCAATACCTATAAGTCTGCTGATCTGAATCCTGACAAAAGTAATCAATATATTTACCAGATGACAGCCTAAAAATCGACTTATTAAATACTGGATTTGGTTTTGACGGTTTTATTTTATAAATGTGCATTCATTTTTTCTGACATCAGCAGGGGCGTTCTTTAATTTGATGTCTTAAAACTCTGCAAGGAACCTCAGTGTGGCTGCTTTAAAGGACCATACCATCCATTTTGCATGTTTGAGCCTAATATATTCAATTTTCATACATGTTATGTTACTGACAATCATTTCCCAAAGGATAAAACCGTATTTCAGCTTTCCTGATATTTTGCAAAATCTCTTAATCTTTCAAAATCAAATATTCAAGTGATACACCCACCTTAAAAATCCATGTTTCTCCTGCTAATAGTTACACAGCCTTATGAAGTCACGGTCCTTTAAATTTTTCCATAAACACAGGTCTTCTTTTGGGACTATATTCCCCGGTGGAGGCATACATTCACTCCACGCTTTTTATTGAGCTTAAACACTAAAATTACATAACTTTTAAAAAAAACCTGAATACACGTCTTGTTGGTGATGATGGATTACCTATCCCAAGAACGTTTCAAGTATCAACAAGTTGATTTTAATAGCAGAATGAACTGAAACCAATGGAGGTCTGGAAGGTAGGAAAAACATTTTTAATTCACCGTTCTAGTAGTATGCTTTGGGAAATGATTGTCAGTAACGTTACATGTATGAAAACTGAATATATTAGGCTCAAACATGCAAAATGGGTGGTATGGTCCTTTAGATACAGAATTTAAACCTCAAAACCAAATATATTCATATGGATGCAGAACTTATGAAGATTTCTGTTGCTCACACACACAAAAAAAACATGGCTGAATAATGAAACACTCACCTCTCCATCCACCAGAAACGTCGCTCCAGCCGTCAGGTGAAGAGGAAGAGGTACACGGAGGATCTGGAGTTCAGGATATCGGAGGATGATGACAGCGGAGACGACTCGCCAACACCCAAATCCCCGTCCTCCTCCTCACAACAACAGGTTCCTCACACACAGACTTATCTTTTTCCTTTGCTGAGAATCTGCAGTGTGAGCTTAGATTCTGACGTCTCCACGTTCCTCACTCCTCTTCTTCTCTGACAGATAACAATGCAAAATGAAAAGAACCATAAAATGTGCTCAACATTCTAGTTTTATTTTTCATCAAAGTAACATGCAGAAGGTGGCTGAGTAATCAGTTTATTCCACCTTATAATGTGGTTCAGCTTCATTAAGCTGCGTGCTTGAGGTTTGGCCAGAGGGAGTTTTTTTTTTTTTTTTTTTTTTTTAAATCTGGTCAAATCAAAAATGGCTGGTGGCATTGAGAAAAGACGTGAGTGACAGGTAGCGACATGTGGCTGTTCTGTGTTCCAGGATGTGGCCGAGGCTGAGGGACCCGTGGTGGAGAAGATCATGGGCATCCGCTCAACCAAGAAGCAGGTGAGAGAGACACACACACACACACACACACACACTGGCCCGAGTCATGGTTTACATCATCTGATTAGCTGCTCCACAGCTGGTCTAAGCAGATTACGTGTACACACACACACACACACACACACACACACGGAACCCAGACAGCATATTGCTTATTCAGTTTGTAAATGGAGACTCTGGTTCTTATATTCGATGTGTGTAGAGCTCTCAGTCGCACACCCCTTCTTATACCATCAGTGTGTGTGTGCGTGCATGTGCACACACGTGAGCTTATCCTTGAGCAAACACACACACATGCTCACACACTTTAGTCACCAGCCAACTTTCCTTGATAGCCAGCTGCCAAAGGGTTACCCCCCACCTACACACACACACACACACACACACACACACACACACACACACACACACACACACNCACACACACACGACTCCATTCACAGTTGACCCTGGGCTTGGCGTGCAGCCAAAACCACAATGCTAGCTACGCCAGATGCCAAGCTAGCGTTTCCTCAGGCTGTGTGTGTGTGTGTGTGTGTGTGTGTGTGTGTGTGTGTGTGAGACATTGATGATTCATGGCATTACAGTAGTAGTGTAGCGGGGTTGTGGGGCATGTTTCACTGAGGTACTTCCTCTTCTCACACACAAATAAATATGTAAACATGTATGACTAATTTAATAACACAGAAGCTGCTCAGTCTGTCAGGTTTGGATTTTTACATTTATCTTTTAGAAAGATGTTGAAATCTGTTTTTCTACATTGAAAGTCAAAAAAACATGTTTATAGAAAAGCTTTAATGAACTCTGATCTTAAAATGAGCCTTTTAGAGGCATTTTATACCAAACTCACCAAAACAAGAGAGAAGACAAGACAGAAGAAAATCTGCTGGGGCACAAAACAGGATTTATTTGTGTATTTTTTTGCCTAATTGTGATTTGGCCAACAAGCTCAGTGGTCGATCTAACGTCTTATTGTGGCGTAGTCCAGACTGATAACTCCACCCGCTGGACCGCAAAAATATTTTTGTCAGACCTGTTCGGTTTTGTCTATGTGAGCAGCAGCTTCAGGTTAATATTGCAAAGCGACTAGAGAACGAAATCCAACAGCCAATGGGAGCATGAGGGGAAGACAGGAAGCAGAGGAACAGGAAGTAGCTACCGGTGAACAAAAAAACGAGCAGAGCCTGAAGAAGGTGATGCTAAGTTTGGACCTTTAGCAGATACTCCTGATCAAAGGCAGGCCTGAGTTGGACATTTGAAAGTTTCAGTTTTTCAAAAGCTGCAACGCAGACAGGTCGCCTGCTGTGACCCCTAACCCCAGTCATCAAGTGTCTGTGAAGTAACACCTTTGTTTTTAAGAATATTTATTTTATTATTAATCTAATATATTGTTTTTATTTTTACATAATACATCAGTCATCCTCAAAATCCGGACTCCAGTCTGGATCCAGACCGAACCACAGCTGTCTCCAGACTCTGAGCAAATTCTACTTTTCATATGTATTATTTGTATTATCTGTGAGANGCTGTCTCCAGACTCTGAGCAAATTCTACTTTTCATATGTATTATTTGTATTATCTGTGAGACATCGCTGCAACCCAACGAGTCAAAATTCTCTGCTTTCTCCGCTGTGGAGAAAGCAAAACCAAATGTCCGACTGCTTCTCGGTAAAAAATTAGGATCCCAGTCCGACCGTAGTTTGACTGACCTTAATAAACGGACCTTTGTCTTACTGAAAATTATCTTTGTGGACCTTTAACATTGTATTTGAGTAGCCTTGTAATACATAATACAAAACACAAGGGTAACTCCAATACCCAGTCCTTCCCTTACAAACCAGGTACAAAAAAGAAAATGGAAAAAAAAAAGAAAAAAGAGGGGGGTNGTCCTTCCCTTACAAACCAGGTACAAAAAAGAAAATGGAAAAAAAAAAGAAAAAAGAGGGGGGTCAGTGCATAAAAAGAAACATAAAGCTGCTATGCTAACATGGCTAACACTTTTAAAGAGGCTTTTTGACAAACCAAAGATGATCACATCTCTATGGTAGCAGTAATGATGTACCTATAGAATCTAAATAAGGCTGCCAGATTCTCAGAAAGGTGTTATATCCTTTTCTAAGGTTATAGGTAATATTTTCAAGAGGAATACAATTATTCATTTCCAGCATTTAGTAGAGGAGAGGGGAATCAGATTTTCATGTCATTGCTGCACATTTTCTAGCCACACATAAAGCAATTTCCGTAAATTTCATTTGAAAATCTGTTAAGTATCTGCTGACACTTTTTTTAAAGTAACACTTTTAACAGCAATCATCAAAACCAGCGTGTTTACGTCACTTTTTTATAACAGAGATGAGCCACCGTGCAGCAGGTTTATATTAATATTTTTTCTCTCTGCAGCTGGAGTCGGGAGTGGAGGTGGAGGTGGAGGAGTTCTACGTCAAATTCAAGAGCTTGTGAGTAAATCAGATTAGTTTTTTTTATCTTATAATATCTTTCACAACACGCTTCCTGTCTGCAAAAGTCTGAAAGCTTAAAAGGTTTTCAGCATGAAAGTGACTCGTTCATTTGTGCTACAGATGCATTTTAACACACAGAGCAGGGTTTGCAGCAGAACATGTACTGTAGCAGCTGCCTGCTGTGTCTTTCTGCTGGGTTTTTGTTTTTTCTGTCCACTTGGGATGTCCCAATCCGGGATTTTTAGGAGCCAACCAGAGTACTTTAAAGGACCATACCTGCGATCGTACATGTTTGAGCCCAATATATACAATCTGTATTTACGTTACTGATAATCATTTCCCAAATTGTGCTACCTTAGCAGTACATTTCTTAATCTTCCTACCTTCCAGACTGCCATGGGTTGCAGTTCATTCCTATACGTGATTAAAATTAACTTATAGAGACTAGAAACACGCTGGAGATACATAATTCATCACAGAGAGCAACACGTCTATTAGGGTATTTTTGTTGAAGTAAGTTCAACTGATTCCACACGGAGCTGCACGGAAGACAATGTATGTCTCCGCCAGGACATATAGTCCCAGGAGAATTTGGGTTTTACTGAGAAATTAAAATGACCATGCCTTCTACAGTCATGCAAAAGTGTTAGAAAGTGAAACATTGAATTATAAAGTGGGTGTATCACCTGAACATTTGATTGTGAAAGATGAGGAGATTTGGAAAAATAACAGGAAAAGTTAAATACAGTTTTGGAAATTGGTTGCCAGTGATGTAACAGTTGTATATATTGGGCTCAAACATGCACATGCACAATCGCTGGTATGGTCCTTTAATATTGAGTATCAGCTGATGAAGCACACCAGATTAAAGTAAAGTAATGATAGGAATGTGGCTCGGCCCTGTTGTAGCCGATACATTTAAATAAGCCCGGATTGGCCTTGATACTTCTGATTGGCTCATGACATCTTTACTGTCTTCATCAGCTGAGTCGAAGGGTTTTGTTATTACTGCCAAAGAGCTTACTGTCTGCAGCAGGACAGCTGCAGGCATGCTGGATGGAGTTTGATGTTGTTTTGATAGAAACGTTTGTGTGTTCAGCTCGTACCTTCACTGTCGTTGGGCCGACTTGGAAGAGCTGGAGAAGGACAAGAGGATCCATCAGAAAATCAAAAGGTTCAAGGCCAAGCAGCAACTCAACAACTTTATAAACGAGGTGAGAATCTGGGTTTTAACACACACAGGGACCCCGGATGTAGCGTTCACGATGTTTTATAATCGCCATTTCTCAATAAAATAGATGGAAAGCTTAGCTTCTCTTGAACAAAATAAGCCCAAACATGACATTTTATGACGACGCAATCCTGAGATAAGTGTAACTAAAGCGCAAGATAGCCTCTGAGCGAGAGCTTCGGATGACGTAACTTCTGAGGGCGGGTTAAATTTAAAGCCCCTCTCTGTGATTGGATAGTAGGCTAGCAGAGGATTTGATTAATGGGTGGCCCTATCAGCTTTTGTGTAGCCATGGCAACAGGCATGCGTTCTCCATGCGTAAAATGTGCTAAAAGTTCAGTGACGGCTCACATCCCCTATGTAATGTTCACTGTGTTTTATAATCACAGCAACAGTGCCAAACGCCATAACTTTTTATCAGTGTGTTCAATCATTCTGAATCTTTCAGCAATCAGAGTTTACATATTTCTTCTTTTTTTTCGGCTTTCCCTTCAGGGGTCACCACAGCGAATCATCTGCCTCCATCTAACCCTATCCTCTGCCTCCTCTTCTCTCACAAGTTTACATATTTAACAACATTAAAAACAGTTAATCCAAGGAGCTGGCTTGTTGTGTGCCTGAAATAAACATTTTGAACAATGTGTAACTTGAATAAAACCCCTCTGTTCACTTATATTTTTTAGTGTTTTTATTGTCATTGTTGAACCTGAGAATCTCTAAACTTAAAGCCAAACCTCCTTCCTGAACATTTAAAAGCTTTTCTGTCAGTTGGTACAAAGTAAATGTCTCCCTTTATCATATGTTCAGATTAATAAACATCTACTTTGGGTATGCCATTTAGGCGGAAATTGCTCAAAAACACCTTAGGTAGTGAAGGGTTAAACTGATAATTAAGGGTTTAGTACTGTTTTAAGCGTTTGTAATGTTTTTCAGTCTGAGACGACTCCAGCAAACTGTCCCACTCAAATATTTCACACCAACTGCTTCCCATGTGTAATCGTGTTGATCTTTCAACGAACCAGAACATAAGATCTTAACCAGACACACACACACACACCTTCTTTCCCTTCCATCCAACCATTTCTCTTCCTCCAACAATTCCCTGCCTCCTCTGTTTCCCTGCAGCTGGATGATGAGCCTTTTAATCCGGACTACGTGGAGGTGGACCGCGTCCTCGATGTCTCAGAGAGCACAGATGAGAACGGAGAGGTGCTTTGATGTCTTTCTGTCATCTTTCATGGGGTTTCAAGCTTTCTCTGCACACACACACACACACACGCGCTCAACCAGGTCTTCCCGTTTGTGTGTGTGTTGGCGTGCAGACGGTGACCTTGTACTTGGTGAAGTGGTGCAGTCTGCCGTATGAAGACTCCACGTGGGAGCTGAAGGCCGACATCGACCAGTCCAAGATAGAGGAATACGAAAGCATCTCCGCACGCACGCCCAACACTAAGAGAGTNACCAGTCCAAGATAGAGGAATACGAAAGCATCTCCGCACGCACGCCCAACACTAAGAGAGTGGTGAGTGCTGTCACCACCGTGTGTGAAATCCTCCTCACTACGATATGTGTTATATTCTTTATTTTACGTGCGTGTGTGTGCGTGTGTGTGCGTGTGTGCGTGTGTGTGTGTGTGTGTGTGTGTGTGTGTGTGTGTGTGTGTTGGCCTCCTGCCTTCTCCTTCCTCCTCCAGATTTACAGCTCTCCTAACTGCTCTCTGTGGAGCCACGTTCCTGTGGTCCCACACACACCCAGCTCCTGTGGCTGAGCCAAACCACTAACAGTGTGTTTAATGCTGAGCAGAAGCAGCTGACTGGCTGTGGTCTTTCCTTCCATCTCTCTCTCTCTCTCTCTCTCTCTCTCTCTCTCTCTCTCTCTCTCGTCCGTCTATATAACTCTTACTCTGTCCATCTATGTAATTTTCTCTCTGTCTCTCTCTTTATCATCTATATAATTCTTACTCTGTTCATCTGTGTAACTCTTACTCTCTGTCTGTCTACGTAACACTCTCTCTCTCTCTCTCTCTCTCTCTCTCTCCCTCCCTCTCTCTCTGTCCGTCTATATAACTCTTTCTCTGTCCGTCTGTGTAACACTCTCTCTCTATCAGAAACTTACTATAACTCTTTCTCTCTGTTCATCTATCTCTTTCTCTCTCTCTGTTTCTCTATCATCTGTATAACTTTTACTCTCTGTTCATCTATATAACTCTCTCTCTCTCCATCCATTATCTATATAACTGTGTGTGTATCCTTACAGACATGTTAGAAGTACACACTTGGATATTTTATAATACTTAATGACCTGATTGGTCTTTACTGACATTCATCTGGCGTTATTGTTGTTCAGAAGCCTTGCAGCATAACTAGTAGCTCGTTTTCTCCCTCTTTCCTCTCTTTCTCACTCCGTCTTTACTTCTCTGACCAGAAGCTTCTGAGCTGTCTGAGCCAAGCTAATGTTAGAGGAGAACCTTGGAATTTAAAATCTGGCTCAAACTCAGCTTAATCTCATCTGCTCCATTTGGAACCCTGCCTTCTGATAACTCACCTTGGTTTATTCAAGGAGATGCTGACTCATGTTATCAGAAAACAAGGTTATGGATTCAGTAGCTTCATGTTTTCTTTCTAACATGCATCTCAGTGTGGGAATATTTAGACTCCATTACTGCCAGTTAAACTCATCTCCCTGACTGACTGCCACAGGAGGTCCACTCTGTCATTCACAACCCACTCAGGAATGGGACAGTCACATGAAAACCTTACACAGGTCAAAGGTGAAGGCCTGTACACCATGCTGGACATATATTAAAGGACCATACCATCCATTATGCATGTTTGAGCCTAATATATTCAATTTTCATACATGTTATGTTACTGACAATCATTTCCCAAAGGATAAAACTGTATTTCAGCTTTCCTGATATTTTGCAAAATCTCTTAATCTTTCAAAATCAAATATTCAAGTGATACACCCACCTTAAAAATCCATGTTTCTCCTGCTAATAGTTACACAGCCTTATGAAGTCACGGTCCTTTAAATTTTTCCATAAACGCAGGTCTTCTTTTGGGACTATATTCCCCGGTGGAGGCATACATTCACTCCACGCTTTTTATTGAGCTTAAACACTAAAATTACATAACTTCTAAAAAAACCTGAATACACGTCTTGTTGGTGATGATGGATTACCTATCCCAAGAACGTTTACAGTATCAACAAGTTGATTTTAATAGCAGAATGAACTGAAACCAATGGAGGTCTGGAAGGTAGGAAAAACATTTTTAATTCACCGTTCCAGTAGTATGCTTTGGGAAATAATTGTCAGTAATGTACGTTTATAAAAATTGAATATATTAGGCTCAAACATGCAACATGGTATGGTCCTTTAACATGGCTCCTCCAGACATGACCATTCCCCTGGTTGTTGTGCATGCAGCCTAAAGGGGGGTTGCAGCCCTGTTCTGGTGGACCCCATGTCAACTGTTCCCACACTGCCGTGGGAGAGACGCTACTTTCTGATGGACCTAACAATGTTCTGATACAGCATAAAAACACACGACAGTGTCTTCTCTCTGTGAAAGATGGACTCAGAAATTCAGAGAGTGCTACATAAGAGAGCAACTGAGTGGGTTTCTGGACACTTTATATGACATTTTATGGCAAAGCTCAGAACAACAGATGATCCACTATCATCCTTGGCTGCTGCTTCAGCATTAGCTCAAAATCTGAGAGGCAGAACCTGTTGTCTAAGTTAGCAATGTCCTGTTTCTTTAACAGGGCAACGACTGCTTCTATGCATTTGTCATTTTGACATTTGACTCAGGAGTCCAAGGAAAAGCCAAAAGGCAGGATATATCTTCATACAACTCTTCATGAAAGGCAAACCTACAAAGTTGCCTGTAAAGGAGCAAATCAGGATGTGAAAATGTGCATTTTTCAGGTCTCTTGTTGGGAACTTTTGCTTGAGTCATGGTCATAATTGTCAGCATCAAAACATGTATGACAGCAGATTCAGTTTTAGGTCATGCAGGTCCAACTGTTGGATGGAACGTTCCCCCTTTGTTGAACACCAATGTCCCTTATTCTCCTGCAAAATCCTGACTGACTGACTGCATCAGCGAATATGATTCTGCGGAATTTGGGAGTAAAAAACTAGAATCGTAACTAATAGTCCTTCCCTAACATTTTCATTGCCTATTCTGTCACAACACACTCAGCAGATCTATACAAATCAAAAACAATGAGCTTTTTTAACTCAAGCTTCTAGAATTGTTTATGACACCATATAATAATGAATAATAATCTGTGTGTTTAGGATCGGCCTCCTGCAGCCGACTGGAAAAAGTTGGAGGGATCCAGAGAATACAAGATTGGCAACGCACTCAGGGAATACCAGCTAGAAGGCCTCAACTGGCTAACCTTCAACTGGTACAACTCGTAAGTCAGATTCATTTTTATTTAGCTTTAGAATTCTTCCCTGACCGCTTATCGTTGCACAGATTTTATGTTTACATCATGGTACACATCCAGCAGCATAGTTAAATTTGAGTTTGCCAAGTATTAGGAAGATTTCAAACATGGAAAATAACTGCAGGAATTTGATTAAATCTCAGAGAAGAACCCAGAATTTAATCAGTGGGTTACTTTGCAGAAACGACGCAGTAACAAATTCTCTAGCTGGTCTCATGTCGGTTGCATTAGATCATACTTTTTCAAAGTAGGTGCCACAAGGGGGCGCTAGGGGTGCCACTGCAATGTAGGAGTGAGGGAGGGAGGGAGAAATTTGTAAAACCAAATAAATAAAATTATAATCTTAAAATATTTTTTAAATATTTTTTTTACGACAAGAATAAGCAGTGTCCTATTTTTTTCTTTTCAATTTCCACCACAGTTTGTTAACCAGGTCCATCATCTGACAATGTCATTAAGCATTAGGAAGTTGCCAAGGTTACTATATGTTACCTAGCTAGCAAGCTAATAGGAGCCGCTAGCATAATGTTGTACAGCTCGCTCATTAGCTACCTCGCAATCTTTGAATGATGGAGAAGTTTCTGAAAAGGAATACACCTGATGAAGATACAGAAGATGATTTAAAAAAAAAAAAAAAAAAAAAAAACAGCAGAGTGAAACACAGCAAATACGAGTCTGTCTCCAAGTCTGGTTTTACCGTA
This sequence comes from Lucifuga dentata, assembly GCA_014773175.1. Lineage (NCBI taxonomy): Eukaryota > Metazoa > Chordata > Actinopteri > Ophidiiformes > Bythitidae > Lucifuga > Lucifuga dentata. The sequence goes on from VXCM01007311.1 coordinate 32,002, forward strand.
GCAAAGAGGAAAGACGGACATGCTATCCCGGAGTGTGTTCTCTGACTCAGACCCTTTCCAATGAGTGTTTAAAACCTTCTAAACTTTTAAGACACTTACAACAAAAACGCCAAGCGAGGCAGAAAAATCTGCTGAAGTTTTTAAATACAAGGAAGAAATGCTGATAAGACGGATAAATATAGTTAATGTTGAATATTGTGGTTAATGTTATTCAAATTTATATTGAAGTTGAATGAATATTGAATACTGAAACTAATACTGAGTGAATAAATGTGTGAATAAATAATAAAACAATAATAAAAGTGAATAAATAAACCTCCAGCTGGAGAATCCTTGATATGGGAACCCCTGCATGAGATCATCAAAGAGGAAAACGGCTTTACCCTTTTAGAAAAGCAACGTTTGCATCAGGTTTGAAAGCATCTGTTAGATAAATGAAGTTATAAAAAATTTATTCAGTTTTGTTTCCTGACAAACAGTCCTGTTGCCTAAAATCTAAAATGCCAATCAAACTAATCTCTGTCGTCGTTTGTGACCCCCACAGACGTAACTGTATCTTGGCTGATGAGATGGGTCTCGGGAAGACCATCCAGTCCATAACATTCCTCTTTGAGATTTACAAGAAGGGCATTGAGGGGCCGTTCCTGGTCATTGCCCCGCTCTCCACCATCCCCAACTGGGAGAGAGAGTTCAGGACCTGGACTGACCTCAACGCGGTGGTCTACCATGGCAGCCAGGCCAGCCGCAAGACCATCCAGGCCTACGAGATGTACTACAGAGACGCACAGGTAAGCTGACTAACACAGCAGCAAATGATAACATGCTGCCGTGTGGGTTTAATGTGCGAAGTAATGAGGATGAGAGCTGAGTTCTACAGAAGAAAGGAGGCCGTTTAGTCTGTCAGTGAGTAAAGGTGAAGAGCTCCTTAGCCGGAGGATCTTCAGACTGCTGTGGCGGGGCAGAGCTCATCTGCCCTTTAAGCTCTTTAAAGTCCTCAGTCTGTGTAAGCTCTTATTCTGCAATGCTGCTACCATCTCCTGGTGATAAGCTTCATACTATAACCTGCAAAAAAGAAGCGGTACTCAGCTCTGTCCGTGTTCCTAATCCAGGCTGAGGTATAAGCCGTACAGTCACTATGTTCTTTTCTTCTGCCTGCATCTCCACATTACGCAGAGGTGCCGGACGACGACATGGGACATTCTGGACTTTGGACAAGTGGACATTGACTTCACGTCTTGAAGCACCACGGCTATGATTTTATATTGACTACATCTTCTGTGTCCTGTTACTGGATCATGGCTTATTAGCTGTTTATATCATCCTGTAATGTTTCATTGTTTTTTTTAGTGTCTTTGTAATTTGTCTGTTTCCCACCTGTGGCTCCTAACGCACACCTGGCCATTTGAAGAGAGGGAATCTCTCTTTGAAATGCCTCTCCCAAGGTTTCTTCCATTTTTTTCCTTATATAATAAGGTTGTTTTGGAGGGGAGTTTTTCCTCGTCTTCTTAGAGAGCTTGGGATGGTCAGGAACCGTTGCTGTGTGGGTCTGTAAAGCCCTTTGAGACGTTGTATGTGATCCTAAACAAAAAAACTTGACTTGTGATCTACATGCTCATGTCTAAGAGAGCAAACAGGCTTTTGATGCTGAGATGTTCGGTTGTGTACTTGAATAGTGCAGACAACAAACAGAGAAAATGCAGTCTCAGGTGTCATTTTCCATCCAAAATTCCATCCAAAATTATGAACTAAGAAGTTGATTAGAAGTGGATCCATGTGGTTTTTTTTGGGGGGGTTTTTTTTTTGCACAAATAAGGATTGGAAAAGTTTCTAAACAGACCCTAAATGAATGGCCTAAAAGTGAAAACTGTTTTTTAACCTCCTTCTCAGAGGAGATGAAAATTTTGCCAAGTTATTAAAACCATATGAGAACTTTTCCTGTGTTTCTCCCCTCTCGTCCTGACTCCAGGGGAAAATAATAAAGGGAGCTTATCGTTTCCATGCGGTGATAACGACCTTTGAGATGATTCTTACTGACTGTCCGGAGCTTCGAGGTGTCCCGTGGCGGTGTGTGGTGATCGACGAAGCCCACCGGCTCAAAAACAGAAACTGCAAATTACTGGAAGGACTTAAAATGATGGACATGGTGAGTAGTGTCTTTCTTTCTGTGTGGGAAATGCCGCCACAGATTCCATTCAAACACATTTTCACTGAAATGTTCTTGTCATGTCAGTATCCAGAAAACCAGATTAATTTAATTGCACACTCATTCAAAATAAGAGAAAACAACTGAAGGTTGCGTAAGAAGTGTTTAATACACTGCATTCTGAAGTAGTCCTAAAATAACTTCAGTTAAGCTAATGGAGCTTAAAGCAATAAAGTCTTGAATGCAGTTATTAGTCTTTCATTGTCATTTCTTGGTAACTTTTAATAAAAAAACAAAAAAAAAAAGAAGTTATTACATCTGCTGGTTCTCTGTTTATCTCTAAGTGGCATCCAATACAGCTATAAAAGTGTTTCAAGAAACAAATCATACCTTGTATCAGGTTGAGCTGGAACAGAGGATCTTATTAATCTGTCTTTTCTCCGCCTCCTGCAGGAGCACAAGGTTCTGTTAACAGGAACTCCTCTTCAGAACACCGTGGAGGAGCTCTTCAGCTTGCTAAACTTCCTGGAGCCGGAGCGCTTCCCATCGGAGCAAACCTTCATGACTGAGTTTGGAGACCTTAAGACTGAAGAGCAGGTAATGACGGCTCCAGTGTAAAGGCAGAGATATGTTGTGGTGTCGCTTTACTTTTCTGCTTTGAGTGAGAGCGTTTTTACTCAGGTGTTTCCGCTATTTTTGCAAACATGATTTTATATCATAAGCCTTTTATCGACCTTTCTTAATGGTTCAGATTGCCTACTCCTTTTTTAGTTAGTCACAATCTGTGGTGCAAACGTTGACAAAAGATTTGCTCAAACAGGATTGCAGTCTGCTATTGCTGCCAAAGTAAATGAAGGTTTCATGTGAATTTACCTCATAATTACCTGATTATGTCATTAAGTTACCAGTTATCTCTTCTCTGTCAGCTTTCCGCGGTTCCTAACCTCAGCCGTGTCACCTGGAGAAGCAGAGAAGTAATTTTGCCTCTGTGTGTCTCAGGTTCAGAAACTGCAAGGCATCCTGAAGCCCATGATGCTGAGAAGACTGAAGGAGGATGTGGAGAAGAACCTGGCTCCTAAGGAGGAGACGATCATTGAGGTAGGACTGTCGCCTCATAGCGGAGATACACACAGATAAATGACAGCCAGTCATTTATCTGACTGCTTTCTCAGGCTGAGCTGAGCATCAATATCCAAAACATCAAATAATGTTTCCAGCTAAGAAAAGGACTTCCAGAAAACTCCTGTCATATTCTAAACTGACAAGCAGAAGCTTTTTCTATGAATGGACGCTCAAGGGGTAAATTTGGTCAAAGCAATACAAATAAACTGTAATAAACCATCAAGTAATTATTAGGGCTGTGAATTGTTTAAAAAAAATAACTAATTAATCATACAGTTTTCTGCTATTAATCACAGAAACTTGTAATCACTATACATTGAATCACTAAATTAATGTAGAATCAATGCAAAGGAAGTATATTTTAGATATTTGTTTAATTGAAAACTGGTCAAGGTTGACATGTTCTTGTAGTATGGAGAATCATCTTATTCTGAAAATATGACTTTGTTCAAGGGGACATTCGTCTTATTCTGAAAAGACTGAATCCTGTTTATGTCACGTTAGCTAAACGTTAGCTTGAATGTATCGCGCAGCAACGCAGTAAAGCTGAAGTGAGGCTAAAAGGCTGTGAAGTTCTTTTAGTTGTTTCTATGTTTTTGATGAATAAAGTCAAAATGACACACTGCTGAGAGACTGAGTTTGTCTAGTTTAACAAGCGCCATTGCTAACTTTTTAAAGCACAACTTTACATCTTAAATCTGATCTTTTTCCTTCTCCATGATTAGCGTGAGCATATAACGTTAGCCACAGGAAGTGGGGGAAAAACAAAAACATTAACATAGCCTCAGGAAGTGAAAAAAACAGATGCATTCATAGCATAAATTTTTTTTTTTATGCAGTAAACAGTCCACATTAATTGCAAAAATTAACACATTAATTTTCCCAGCCCTAGCATTTATATAAATTTTTTAAAAAGTTCCATTATTTGACAGATGGCTTTGTTTCTATCTAACTCACTCATTGTGATGATGTTTTAGTTAAAAATAAAAGGAAAAACAGCAGGTTTAATGGTCATTCTGTTGTCAGGTGGAGCTCACCAACATCCAGAAGAAATACTATCGGGCTATTCTGGAGAAGAACTTCGCATTCCTGTCCAAAGGAGGTGCAGGAGGAGGAGGAGGAGGCGGTGGTGGCGGAGGAGGTGGCGGTAGCGTCCCCAACCTCCTCAACACCATGATGGAGCTGAGGAAATGCTGTAACCACCCCTACCTCATCAACGGTAACACGCACACTCTTACTTCCCCTTACAGTATTAATGCGCCGCAGTTCAAGTTCATGTTTTCAAAAATTCTAAATTCCAAATCATTTTGTAATTGTCATCCAGGAGCAGAGGAGAAGATTGTGGAGGAGTTCCGGGACTCACACCGCGGCGGCGCAGACATGCCGGACATGCTCCTCCAGGCAATGATCCAGGCCGCCGGCAAGCTGGTGCTGATTGACAAGCTGCTGCCCAAACTGAAGGCGGGAGGCCACAGAGTCCTGGTGTTCAGTCAGATGGTCCGCTGTCTGGACATCCTGGAGGACTACCTCATCCAGAGACGGTAGGAACAGGCCAGGGCTTATATTCTATCCTTGCTGCTGGTTGAAGAGCCTCACAGAGATGCATTGGTTGTAGTTTGATAAATCATAGACCCCTTTATAAAAACAATTTCATTTGACAGGCAGTCAGATAAAGGACCATACCACCCCTTTTGCATGTTTGAGCCTAATATATTCAATTTTCATACACGTTACGTTACTGACAATCATTTCCCAAAGCATACTACTGGAATGGTGAATTAAAAATGTTTTTCCTACCTTCCAGACCTCCACTGGTTTCAGTTCATTCTGGTGCGCTATTAAAATCAACTTGTTGATACTTGAAACGTTCTTGGGATAGGTAATCCATCATCACCAACAAGACGTGTATTCAGGTTTTTTTTTAGAAGTTATGTAATTTTAGTGTTTAAGCTCAATATAAAGCATGGAGTGAATGTATGTCTCCTCCCGGGGAATATAGTCTCAAAAGAAGACCTGTGTTTATGGAAAAATTTAAAGGACCGTGACTTCATAAGGCTGTGTAACTATTAGCAGGAGAAACATGGATTTTTAAGGTGGGTGTATCACTTGAATATTTGATTTTGAAAGATTAAGAGATTTTGCAAAATATCAGGAAAGCTGAAATACGGTTTTATCCTTTGGGAAATGATTGTCAGTAATGTAACATGTATGAAAATTGAATGTATTCGGCTCAAACATACATCCTTTAATGTCTGAATCAGCAGGAGCATTTCTGCTGCTAATATTTTGCTGGTATTTCACCTCACTAATTTGTTGCTGAGGCCCTCAAATTATTTCTGTGTTGACAGAAAAATTTAAAAAATGGCATTTTGGTCCATGTTTAGTTGGTCTAATGTGCTGCTAAGGGTTTTTAGAGATTTTCTACCCAAAGGTTTCAGCAGGGGTTGATTGTACATTAGTGTTTCCTTATTGGTGATAAAAATGAAGAAGTAATGTGAGGATGGTGACATGATGCAGCTGACGCTATGTTTCCCACACTAGTTATCCCTACGAGCGTATAGACGGCAGAGTTCGTGGAAACCTGCGGCAGGCAGCCATCGACCGTTTCTCCAGACCGGACTCAGATCGGTTTGTCTTCCTGCTGTGTACGAGAGCTGGAGGACTCGGTATCAACCTGACTGCAGCAGATACCTGCATCATCTTCGACTCTGACTGGAACCCTCAGAATGACCTGCAGGTACCAACGAGCTCCCCACATGCATAATACGTTTCTGCTTTCCAGAAAAAAGTAATTAATGCACTACAGGCCAGAAGTTTGAGGTCACCCCCAGATTAAAAAAAAAAAATCATCAATACACTGTTTTACATCAACATACTTTGAAGTCGTTTCAGGCTCAGACTTTGGTTTAGTCAAAGTAACCCCCTCTGGCCAAGTCAGCATTCTAAAACCTTTTGCTTCTTTTTTGAATGGATGTAATTTTGGCATCATTTTGATGAATGTTTTGGATCATTGTCCTGTTGAAGAATGNTTGAATGGATGTAATTTTGGCATCATTTTGATGAATGTTTTGGATCATTGTCCTGTTGAAGAATGATATTTTGACCAATAATTGGTAAACCGGATGGAATAGTCTTTGAAGGATGGAATGGTAATTCTCTTTCTTCATAATTCCTTTAACTTGGACCAAGTCTCCACATGTCTCTCCCCCAAAACCCCCCCACAGCATTACTGACCCCCCATGTTTTACATGCAGAGCAGCAGCATGAGCAGACTGTGTAGCACGTTAATCCTAAATGATGTGGGAGAAGGTAGACAGCAGGAATAGAAAGTTAAAACACATCAGCAGGAGTGCTTCACTAATACAGACTGATGCCTTCATTATGTGTGCTTGCCAAAGGCATGTGCAGTGGACATGTGAACAAAAAAACGAGTCATCAGCCAACCTGATGGGGGCGCTATAACAACCACAGTTGATTTTTGAAAAAAACGACATGATTTTTCCTTTGAAAGTGCATGGGAGCGCAGACAGGCTGACACCCCTCCCCTGCTCTTAAACAAACGTCACCTCACTGAGCTGTGACATCAAAGTCAGGAGACACACATTCTAAGTGTCTGAATTTTACAAACCATGGGAGGTACAGCAAACAGACCTAGCACACACATGCACATGGGAGTGTACACGCACACACACACATAGCAGTCCTGCAACAGGCAAGCACACATTACATTTCCTTCAGGAAATGTACCGTTCTATTTAAAAATCATTTCTTAAGCCAGAGTGGCTACATAATGTGCTCTTGTTGACTAATTCTTCTTGAAAACTAATTAGTTACATTTATTTTATATATTTTTGTCATTTCCTGTGCAATAAATTGTAAAACAGTGTATTGATAATTTTTTTTTTTAATCTGGGGCTGGCCTCAGACTTCTGGCCTGTAGTGTACATGGCTACTGATGAGCTGTAGGCGGCCTGTGAACCCGCAGCCATCCGCCCTACGCAGTCTCTATGATCACAACACAGAAATCCACCAGATGTGAACAGAAAGATCAGCATGGTCTTCTGTCCTCCACAGGCTCAGGCACGATGTCACCGTATCGGACAGTCCAAGTCAGTGAAGATCTACCGTCTGATCACCAGGAACAGCTACGAGAGGGAGATGTTCGACAAGGCCAGTCTGAAGCTGGGGCTGGACAAAGCCGTTCTGCAGAGCATGAGTGGAAGAGAGAACGCCAACAGTGGGGTGAGACCGCATACACACACACACACACACAGACACACTTCAGCTGCAAGACACACGACTGGTTGTGAATCTTCAGGAATTGTTACCAGAACCACCAAATCCCAAAGCTTCCAGCTCATTGTTGATGTTTAGAAATTCATCTGAGATGGGAGGAAATAAAAGGACAATTCCAGGCGGGCACATTAAGACACACAATGAACTACATTTGTTGCTTTGTTCGGCATCAGGGCCCTTTGACTGACTTTGATTGTAGCTGTTACAAAGAACCAGAGAGTGATGGTTGTGATGAAATATCTCTGACTCCATGCTCAGGTCCAGCAGCTGTCCAAGAAGGAGATTGAGGACCTGCTGAGGAAAGGAGCATATGGAGCACTGATGGACGAGGAGGATGAAGGCTCAAAGTTCTGCGAGGAAGACATTGACCAGATCCTCCAGAGACGAACCCATACCATCACCATCGAGTCTGAGGGCAAGGGTTCCACCTTTGCTAAGGTAAGGACGGTCTGAGACCAACAGAAACATTCCCTCTTCAGGCCCTTACACACCAAGAGCAACAGTGAATAAACGACACAAAAGTGCAAATTTTTCGGATGTGAATTTGTCGCAGTAAATATATTCACACCAAACGCGGTGCAATTTTTCCGAATATTTGTATGGGTTCACGCCAAAAAACACACAACGAAAAAAATCTAAGTAACAAGTGATGATGACCTGTTAACTTAGAAAAGCGGGTGGGGAGGGATTCTGTGTTCACTAACTATGAAGGAGGCGGAGCCTGTTTGATACAGGAATTAAAGCTTTATTACAGCTGCTTCTGGACATATTTCAGGATGAGCGTAGCTAAATATCCATTAAGACTGTTGTCATAATGAAGCTACGGTAATCTTTATACTTGTTACCTTTGTAGTTTGTGTCCGTTTTATCACAGTCAGAGTTCTGTGACACATAAACAATCAGATGATCCGCCATGTTTCACGTTTTGAGTGTGATGTTACCAGCAAACGACGCTTTGATTGGTCCGATGCATTTGTATTCACATGCGAAAAGTTGGAAAAATGGAACTTGATGCGAAAAAATAAATGCCTCAATTTCATCAAGCGAAACTCCATCATTGATGTGAAAGGCTCGATTAGTGAGTTTGAAAAATATTATTAACGTGCAAAATACCCTCACAAATCATTCGCACCTGGTGTGTAACGGCCTTTATCCTGACAGCAGCTTTAAGGAAAATCGTTCCTTTCTCCTCTGTCTGCAGGCCAGTTTTGTTGCAACAGGAAATAGAACAGACATTTCTCTGGAGGATCCAGACTTCTGGCAGAAATGGGCTAAGAAGGCGGAGTTAGACCTGGACGCCATCAATGGACGGGTACAAGACTGCACACACGCAACAACACACAGACATGTTAACATATATATATATATATATATTATAACATATATTATACATTACATATATTAAGATATATGTATATTATAACATATACATTATACTTTACATATATTAAGATATATGTGATGTATACATCACAGAGAGGAGCACAGTGTGCATGCATATATTGTTGTTGTTTTTACATGGTGGGTCCTCACAGCAGACATAGACACTCTTTGCTGCTCTCCATAGTCACCATTCTTAGTGTCATGTCGTAACGTCCTGGCGTACTAACGCTGACAGCTGATTGGGCAATGAGGGGATGAGAGAACTTTGTGACACATGATTGGCTATTTCCCTGACATGCTGATTTCAGCTCCAGCCCCCAACGACCCTGCACAGGATGAGCAGGTAGAGAAGGGATGGATATGTTCATGTACTAACCAAGAGAACCAAAGTACATGCGTGACTGTGCCGTGTGCTGTGGGCGGAGCACAGAGCAGCACAGAGTAACAGGAATGTTACTCCCTGTGACACAAATATGTGTGTTACCTTCGTGAAAACACAACAAGCAGTGACAGTTAGTCAACACTCAGCAAGAACCAGGAGGAGGAAGTGAGACAGGCTGAGAGGGAGACAGAAAGGGAGGTGCTGAGAGAGAGAGAGAGAGAGAGAGATGGAAAGGGAGGTGCAGAGAGAGAGAGAGAGAGATAAATGACAACATGTCCTTACTCATTTATACATCTGTCTTACTTCATCCTTTTACTATTAGCTTTCCACTTATTATATATTACTATATTCTGATAATTAGCACTTTGTAAACACATTGTACCTTGTTGAATCTTTTTGTTGGACATGTTATATACACAGTGCTTTGGCAATACTGTAATTCNGAGAGAGAGAGAGAGAGAGAGAGAGAGAGAGAGATGGAAAGGGAGGTACAGTATAGAGAGAGAGAGAGAGAGAGAGACAGAGATTAATATTGACAGTTGGGAATCTCCTCTCTTCCTTAATTACCCATGTTTCCCTGCTATTGTGTATGTGTGTGTGTGTGTGTGTGTGAGAGAGTGTGAGTGTGTGAGTAAGCTGCTTAGCTCCACTTAACAGAGCACAGATGCCTGGAGGCTACAGAGATATCACTTAGGCTAGTGCTCCACGCAGCCATGCACGTACAAAGAAACACACACACACACACACACACACACACAGGTGCACACTGACTGAGTGCTCTAAGAGGTTTTTCTCATTTTCTTGCTTTCCTCTGTACAGTCGTTCATTCTTTGGCTTTATTTTTTCTTCCACATTTGTGTGTTTTTCTGATTTGTTTTCTCTCTCTCTCTCTCTCTCTCTCTCTCGGAGGCCCCTCGCGTAGAGAGAGACGACACACACACACACAGCACTTGGCTTGGTCCTGTGGGATTTCTGATTGTTGAAATGGAAATGACCGTAGCTCTGAGATAATTGTGGAACAGCTATTTCCCCATTTTCATATATTAATGGGATTGTAAGAAATTTAAAAATAAATCAGATGATTTGAACAAAAACTGTAATTCATTAGACAACATAATTAATGCCAGTTTGGGTTTGAGCGCAGATTTCTCAGGATTACAAATTAACATGGGGCCAAATAGCCAATTAATGTGATTTTTTTTTTTTTTTTTTTTNTTTTTTTTTTTTTTTTTTGTGTGCAGACGTTCACGTCACAAATGTGGGAAATACACAGGAATGCTATGAAAAAATATCTGTACAGAAGTAAATTAGAAGGTGTTTGCTCAGGTTGATGACATGTATTAGCACGTGGTTTTTGCAGGAGTTCATCTAAAGTTTTTTTTGTTTTTTGTTTTTTTTAATGGGACAATGCACATTAATTAACATTGCAATAAAATATTGCTTATGTAAATTTAGCCAAATAGCTAATTTGCACCCGTAGTCCCAACACTCAAAAAAAAAAAAAAAAANAAAAAAAAAAAAAAAAAACTCATCTGGAGTAGTTGAAACCAGAATTTAAAAAACATGAAGAAACAAAGAAGGAAAAGCAGTTAGATCACAAAACACCTGAAACAAAGAGATGAAAAGTCAGAATTCCAGGACTGGGACTGTGTTGGTGTAATATTGTCTAAATGTTGATTTATTCATCAGCTAGGTCCAGATCATAAAATACTGGACAAACATCCTAACTGATGTAACTGTCCAACCATACCGTCCATTTTGCATATTTGAGCCTAATATATTCAATTTTCATACTGACAATCATTTCCCATATTTCAGCTTTCCTGATATTTTGCAAAACCTCTTAATCTTTGGAAAATCAAATATTCAAGCGATACACCCACCTTAAAAATCCATGTTTCTCCTGCTGATAGTTACACAGCCTTATGAAGTCACGGTCCTTTAAATTTTTCCATAAATGCAGGTCTTCTTTTGGGACTATATTCCCCGGTGGAGGCATACATTCACTCCACGCTTTTTATTGAGCTTAAACGCTAAAATTACATAACTTTTAAAAAAAACCTGAATACACGTCTTGTTGGTGATGATGGATTACCTATCCCAAGAACGTTTCAAGTATCAACAAGTTGATTTTAATAGCAGAATGAACTGAAACCAATGGAGGTCTGGAAGGTAGGAAAAACATTTTTAATTCACCGTTCCAGTAGTATGCTTTGGGAAATGATTGTCAGTAATGTTACATGTATGAAAATTGAATATATTAGGTTCAAACATGCAAAATGGCAGTATGGTCCTTTAATATTATTTTTCTAGTTTAAGCATAATAAATTACAGAGAAATTGATCTGTAAGAAAAATATTATGTAATCGTGTTTATGACGTCCTTTATGAGTATATGAGAAGTATCTGAGGAGTCATCTTTTTTTCTCAGAACACGTTGGTGATCGACACGCCAAGGGTGAGGAAGCAGACGCGGCACTACAGCAGTGTGAAAGAGGAAGAGATGCTGGAGTTCTCAGAGCTGGAGAGCGACGATGACGAGCCATCTAAACCCACATCCAAACCACGGCGGCCCCAAGACAAAACCCAGGGCTACCCCAGACCTGAGTGCTTCAGGGTGGAGAAGAACCTGCTGGTTTACGGGTCTGTTCGCTTTCTGACATTTTATCCAGCTTGTATTTAAATGTGCAACATACAGTAGATGGTGAATTATATAGACAGATCTTTAGAGTAATACAGATGGAAGTAAAGGAGCATACCGCCAATTGTTTGAGCCCAATATATACAATCCGTATATACAGTACATGTTGTCACATGACTTTTTGACAAACAGAAGCAAGAGTAACGACTCATTCACCGATTCAGACAGAAATACAGATTCTAAATTACTGAAACATGAAAAGATAAATGCAGAGGTGGGTAGAGAAGCCATAAACTGTACTCAAGTAAAAGTATTGTTACTTTATGATAATAGTGACTCAGGTATAATTAAGAGTAGTCACCAAAATAATGACTTGAGTAAGAGTAATAAAGTATCTATTAAAAAGATTACTTGAGTAGTGAGTAACTTTGATCAAACTTATTCTTTAGAATAATCAACAAGCTATAAAGTGCACGTCTGAGGAAAACAAATGCAAAGTAGCCATATGTAGCTTCTAATACAATCCAAATCATATCATATAAAGAAACAGTAGACAGTAATAAATCACATATTTACCACATAACAAATATGACAATTCTGGCCTGGCCCCAAGACAGTTAGCTAGGTTAGCTTCATGAATTTACTCAGAATAGAACAGGAAAACTTGAGTTAGCATTAGCAGCAGCAGCTAGTTAAGACAGTTGGCTAGGCTAGCTTCATGAATTTACTCAGAATCGAACAGGAAAACTTGAGTTAGCGTTAGCAGCAGCAGCAGCTATTTAAGACACTTAGGTTAGCTTCATGAATTTATTCAGAATAGAACAGGATAACTTGAGTTAGCATTAGCAGCAGCAGCTAGTTAAGACAGTTGACTAGGCTAGCTTCATGAATTTACTCAGAATCGAACAGGAAAACTTGAGTTAGCATTAGCAGCAGCAGCAGCTATTTAAGACAGTTAGTTAGGTTAGCTTCATGAATTTACTCAGAATCGAACAGGAAAACTTGAGTTAGCATTAGCAGCAGCAGCAGCTATTTAAGACAGTTAGTTAGGTTAGCTTCATGAATTTACTCAGAATCGAACAGGAAAACTTGAGTTAGCAATAGCAGCAGCAGCTAGTTAAATAGTTAATATTGCAGCTTACTGCCACGTTTCCTCAAGTTCCATGTTGATTCTTAGAAGCTGAAATGTCGCATTTTTAGCNCAGCTTACTGCCACGTTTCCTCAAGTTCCATGTTGATTCTTAGAAGCTGAAATGTCGCATTTTTAGCGACAAAGACGGTAACACATTATGTAGCTGTTGGTTTTGGTAGACTGAAAAGAAAACAGAGTTTGAATTTGTGGCCAGGGATGTGCCTCTTCTAAACCTCCTGCTGTTGATTCCACCGTGACTGTTCTGGTCTGGGTGAAACCATGGAAACAAAGGGTGGTGTGTGGCTACTTGGGAGCTGAAGCAGACAGCGTAGTGTCTGACAATGAGAGAAAAAACTGAACGTGACTGAATTCAAATGGTGAAATCAAAAGTAACGCAAAGAGTGCGACTAAATGTANACTGAACGTGACTGAATTCAAATGGTGAAATCAAAAGTAACGCAAAGAGTGCGACTAAATGTAACGGAGTAGAAGTATATTTTTTTCTTCATAAATAAACTTAAATGCAAGTTAAAAATATCCTGCAATAAAACTACACAGTAAAGTACAATTTTGTGAAAAAGGTTACTTACGTAAATGTAACGGAGTAAATGCAACGCATTACTACCACCTCTGGATTTATGGGAAAAAGTTTAGTTTGAAATAAGCAGAGGAGTTCACTGTGAAAATTTAATAACAAAAAAAGAAAATAAAATTAAGTTTAGTTTGTGTGTGTGTGTGTTATGCCAAGGAGATAATGCTCACATTAGTCAGCTAATGAGTGTATTCATGCGTGTGAGGGTGAGCACGCAAATGAATGCATGCAGCCCAGCTCACAGTGACTGAGTCAACAAAGTCTGCAACACACACACCCAGCATGGCTGTTCTTGTGTGTACAGTTTCATCCACTAATATTGGCATCTTGGTAAATAAAAATGCTGTGAAAAGAAAAGTCTTTATTATTTATCCTCTTGATCTTTTATTCAAAATATTAACTAAAATATAACCTTTAATTAAAGTAAAGAAAAATAAATTCTTATCACGAAACTAATATTTTTCTGAATGGGCTTGGAAGAGGATGTGTGTGTGTGTGTTGACTCCATGCACAGTGATGATGATGATGGTGATGATGATGGTTTTAGTGGACAAAGCAGGAGAATTACAGATGTTTGATTTTGAGGTCAGAAAGTCTAAAAAACTACGATCAGATGCTGAACCATTCAGAAAAATATTAGCTTCATGATAAAAATTTATTTTTCCTTTCAGTTATTTTACTTTAATTAAAGGTTTATATTTTAATATTTGAATAAAAGATCAAGAGGATAAACATGAAGACAGTATTTTTCACAGCCTATTTTACTTTTAATTACCAATGATGCCAATATATGTGGAGGAAACTGTATAATGCTACACACAGTACAACATATTACACACAGTACAACATATTACACAGTACAGTGTCCTACACACAGTACAGTGTACTACACAGAGGCAACTTATTACACACAGTACAGTGTACTACACACAGTACTACACACAAGCAACATTGACACATTTAACACTGATTCAGGGATGAGTCTGTCCATTGTAATGGCTGGTGTGTGTGCGTGCATGCGTGTGTGTGTGTTGTGTTAGCATTGTTATGGTTACAGTCCCGCCCTGAGGCTGTAGGACACAAAAACACACTGTCTGACTTGACATGTCCTCTTTCTTCATCACTGCTCTGTCTGTTCACATCATCTCTCTATCCCCCTCTGTCTCTCTCCCTCCCGTTGTCAGGGAGATATGTCTCTTTGCCCCCCNTCTCTCTCTCTCTCCCTATTTCTCTCTCGCTATTTATCTCTCTCACTCTCTCTCTATATATATATCTTTCTCTCCCCCCTGTCTCTCTCTGTATGTCTCTCTTTCTCTCTCCCTTTCTTGCTGTCTCTCTCTCTCTCTCTCTCTCTCTGTATACATATATATATAAAATGTCTCTTTCTCTCCCCCTCTCTCTCGCAGTCTCTCTCTCTCTCTCCTTATACACATATATATATATATATATAGGGAGAAAGGGATTAGAAGGGATTAGGAATTATATATATGTCTGTTTCTCACTCTCTCTCTCTCGCTATACATGTATATATATATGTCTGTCTCTGATTTGGGGTATTTAAATAGTCTGATTTAGTATTAGCATATTAGCATTGTAGCATCATCTCAGTACTTGTTGTATATTTCTCTGGAGAGTTTAAGTTTTCCAGCCTGTCATATATATTCATACCTGCTGGAATTATCCTTCCACTCACCTGTGTTCCCGCTCTGCTTTTTTGGCTCCGTCTTTAGTTGGGGTAGATGGAGTGACATCCTGTCTCACGGCCGCTTCAAGCGCCCCCTACGGGAGGTGGATGTGGAGACAATCTGCCGCGCCCTGCTGGCTTACTGCCTGCTGCATTACCGTGGCGACGAGAACATCAAGAGTTTCATCTGGGACCTGATCACCCCGACCGAAGACGGAACCACCAAGACGCTGACCAACCACTCTGGTAACTCACTCACACACACTAAGCCTCAGTTTTAAGAATGATGCTAAATATAATGTGTGTCACTCATAGGACTGTGTGTCATTTTAAAGGACCATACCAGCGATTGTGCATGTTTGAGACCCACATACTTGTTATGTTACTGACAACCAGTTTCCAAAACATAAAACTGTATTGTAGTTTTATTTTTTGGTAATACACACACCTTAATACTGTAACACTTTTGCACAATTGTAGAAGGCATGGTCATTTTAATTTCTCGGTAAAACCCATCTTCTCCTGGGACTATATTTCCTGGAGGAGGCATACATCATCTTCCATGCAGCTCTGTTACATCAGTTAAATAAAGTTACTTTGACAAAAAAAAAAACAAAAACTAATAGATGTGTAGTTTGCTGTAATGGATTATTTATCTCAGCATGTTTCAAGTCTCTACAAGTTGATTTTTATCGTGAACTGGAATGAACTGAAGCCAATGGCAGTCTGGAAGGTAGGAAAAACAATTCTAAAATTTACGGCTAAAGTCGTATATTTTGGAAAATGGTTGTCAGTAACATAACGTGTGTACAGATTGTATATATTGGGTTTTAGACGCTGAGTTATATTTAAGATGACAGTAAGTCAGCTGGAATTATCCATCCGAGCTTTCTGACCTGCTCTGCACCACCTCGTTCTCTCTATCCATTCACCTCCAGGTCTCTCTACACCTGTCCCTCGGGGCAGGAAGGGGAAGAAGGGGAAGCCCCCAGCCCCGCCTCCCCAGATGCCACGAGCTGATTGGCTGGCCAGCTGCAATCCCGACCTGTTACTGCAAGAGGACAGTTACAAGAGACACCTGAAACATCACTGCAACAAGTATGACACACACACACACACACACATACACACACACACACACACACACACGTAGCCTGGAACATGNACACACACACACACACACATACACACACACACACACACACACACGTAGCCTGGAACATGAGTAACTTTTTTTAGAGGTAATAAATACGAATGTGGGCTGAAGAATTGTGGGAAATTAAATGGAGAAATATTGTGAATCACTTTGAAAAGCAAAGTATGGCGTGGGCAGAAGGAGTTTTTTATATCAGAGATTTCATACATATATATACATACATATATATATATATACACACATATATATGCATGTATGTATGTATGTATGTATGTATAAAATCTCTGATATCATAAAAAACTCCTTCTGCCTTCTTCCTATAAAAGGGTTTAAAACCAGGACACAGAAACCATCAGACCTGCTGCTTCTGTCTGAGACTGGATCTATTCTCTCTCTCTCTCTCTCTCTCTCTCTCTCTCTCTCTCCCTCTCTCCNTTTTTTTTTTTTTTTTGTATGTCTTGAGGAAGTTTGTGTGTCTGGTCCTGTGCCAGGCCAGGTGCTAGGCAGACAGACCTGTTGGAAGTGGGTGAAAGGCACACACATATCCCCCTCCACACACACATACACACACACACACACACACACTTGGGGGTGATTATGTGNCACACATATCCCCCTCCACACACACATACACACACACACACACACACACTTGGGGGTGATTATGTGGTGCCATCTGCTAGGCTGGAGCACAGCACTGTGTGGCTAATCAGGCCTGGCACATTGATGGATGAGCACACAGCCTGCCAAGACACACAAACACACACACACGCACATCAACTTGTGATGCCACTGACATACAAACACAGTGCAGAATGAGCTGCAGATGACTGCCTTCATACCCTTCCCCCCCTTTGCTGCCTCTCCAAACTTTCCCTTCTTCCTCCATCCTTTTCATTCTCCTCCTGCCCATCATCTCTCCTTCTCTATTCTCTTCCACATGGCTTTTATTGGCATTAAATCCTGGTGACAAATGTTTACAATGAAGCAGATCTTCCCAAATAGCGACATTTCCAATGTCAGAAGATCAGATCCGTTTCTCGTTCTTCAGCCGTGACTGGATTTACGTTACTGGTTACAGAGTTCTTACCAGCATCTGTAATATGTATTCAAGGAGATTGAGTCAGTTCTGAGCAGGAGCTGAAGTCCATATAATGTTTTTTTTAAGCTTCAGAATCATTTTAAAGAGATCAGGCCTCTCTCCTCCTCACCGTGACTCCACAGGTCCCCCAGTAAAACCAGTCCTGGTACGAAAATATCTTTCAGCTTAGTTACAATTAGGAAGCATGTAGTCCAGAAAGGGAAAGTCCCTTAACAGGAATTTAGCAGAATATATTTCCAACTTGTTTAAGCCCAGCAGACATGGTACATTTTTAGGACCGATTTGACCTTGATTTGGTTGGACCCATTGGACGTGCTGTGTAAATGTCGTCCCGATGCGAGATCCAGATCGAGGAGCGATTTGGCTGTCGGGCACTCAGATGGATTTCTGGCATGTCGGAAATTTTGGCCAATGGCCGATCCGATTCGTACTAAACGTGGGCCTGCGTGAGCGGAGAAGCTCGTAACAGCAAACGCGGTGAAACCATGCGCGTGGACATCAAAACACAGAGAGCAGATCACAGAGCCGTGGAAACCAAGAGAATGGACTCTCAGGCAGTTCACCACGTTATGGTGAACTGCGTAAAGTTTGAATGATTGCTAGATCTTTTTGTATTAATATCTTTTATATTTTCTGAAATATTCAACATTTTTTTTTACATTTTATGCATGTTTTCCCCATTCAAGTAAATGGGGTGATACTTCAAACATCCTTCAGGCATTCCTGTCTTCAAGCACTTATAACTTCAGCTTACTTTAAGCTACAAAAAAAATTCAAGCATCATTCAGGTCAGGCCTTCAGCTTTTATGTACTTTTTCAGCATGTTCATTCCTTTCATGTTTTTTTGAAATCACGAGTTTAAAACAAAATCATGATTTTATGTCTAATTCACCCTATACAATGAGTGTGTATGTTTTTGTAGATGTAATATTTTTGCTTTCATATTCTCAGAATTTGACTTTCACCTTCAGCAGTTTTTTAAGCTGTTAATTGATAGACTTCAGCTTTTCAGCATCTCTGCAGTACAACCTTCAGCAATGAAATCACAGGCGCGTTTTCTTCAGGAAATGCATTTCTAGTTAATCCTTCCGTTTCCTCTTCTTGGGTTGAGGATGCATTACTGCCCTCTACATTGTGAATTACAGGCTGTGTTTTGTTTTGTTTTTTTTTTCAATTAAACTTTTTTGGACTTGTCAATGGACAAAGCCAAGCAGAGGTTCTGTTTAAACGTACCGTGTAAGCACATATATTAACATATAGATATATATATTGACTGTGACGCACAGCGTAACCATGGAGATGGTGGATTCAATGGTGCAGTGTAAGACAGCGCACTGCACACGATCACTGGAAGTCGTACAGTGTCTGCCTGGCTTTAGGTGGTTTTCAAAGCTATTGTAGTAGAAATCAGACAGGTCTTCTGAACCGTTTTTTTGTTTTTTCCTCCCTCAGGGTGTTGCTGAGGGTCAGGATGCTGTATTATCTGAGACAGGAAGTCATAGGCGACCAGGCCGAGCGCATCTTGGAAGGAGCCGACTCCAGGTGAGTGTAAACTCTGCTGTCATTCTCTCTTCATTTTGAAATTTCGTCAAACATCTCTTTCCAGTGTTTTTACCTTTTCCTCCATTGTTTCATGTTCATCAAGCCTTTAGTTTTTCTTTGATTGCTATAAATGAATCTGGTTTGTTGCACCTTCATCTCACACTCATTCTGCAAGACACACCATTGGTCTGTTTTTGCATTAACAGTTAAAAACTTGTTTCTACACATAAAAGTGGAGCTTTTTGGCATGGATTCCAGACAAAGAAAAAATATAAACGCAGTGCTTCCTGTACACAAAAGTATTTTTCCTAGAATACAAGATACTAAAAATCCTCTTCTGAGTACTTGCTTTCATTCCTACTGAACTTCAAGATTATTAAAATTAGAACATCAGCATCTGTCTGAAAGCCGCCACATAGTTCATCCGGCAGCATGTACGGGTTGTTAGAAAGAGTCAGACGCCATTGCTCCAGCGACCAAAAGGGAGGATAAAATTTGTAACTTTCCAACAATCCAACAGCCACGCCCACCTTGCATGTTGATTGGTTGGGCCGACTTTTTCTTGGAGGCCTGAGTTCAACTTTCTTCTCAATACTACTTCCATCCAACATAGCAACGACAATGATAAATGGATGACAGCGTGGGGAAACTTGTCTGACTTGTCGTCGGTGTCCTCATTTATATGATTCGTCTCGCCAAGACCACAGACACAACGAAGACAGCAAACTCATGGAGAGGGAGAGGGGAAACATGTCTCGCTGTACGCCATTGCTTGAGGAGGAGTGAAGGAGATGACAACTTCCTGCTTACAATCCCACGCTTTTTCAGTGATGGCGGCTCTTTCTTCCTGCCTCCAAGTGTGGGGTCAAAAGAAGTATAGACACGGATATTTTTTCGACGTGGTCGAATGGAGTACATGGCAGCTTTGATTAGTGACTTTAATTTTGTTTCTTGTACCAAAACGGTGCAAAAAAAAAAAAAAAAAAAANAAAAAAAAAAAAAAAAAAAATGCTGAGTTGCTGAAAATCTCCTGTGTATGAAAAGCTCCACAGTAATCATACCAGAAAACTCAGATGTTTTTATGAAAACTAGAAGTACACGCTGTTACAGGTGTTACAGGGAATAGAGATAAAGAAGGTGGAGGATTTTAAGTACTTAGGGTCCACAGTCCAGAGCAA